>CH002408.1:74617-85549 GCA_000149265.1 Ciona savignyi | reverse complement strand
TATTATAACCACTTTCTTTGATATAATCATAAGCATTTATTCAAACCTATCCTGTACAATAACAATTAACATCCATCTACCAGACCACCTGATTACGACCTCTCTGGTGGAAGAAGTGTTTATCAACCAAGAGGCAAACTTATTACAACTGGGATCTGTAAGTTCCAAACTACTGATGATGTATGCTAATTAAATATAATTTAAAATATGTCAACAAATACAAAGCAAAGACTTTCTATTCGGTACTTTAGTTTACACTGTGTCCATAAGACCATAATCTGCTTATTGCAAAATCTATATAGAAAGGAAGCTTCTATTTACAAAGGATCCATTACAACACTGGTGGGAAAACTAAGATGTCATTATAAAACTGACAAGTGTCCACTGACAGTCACCAGGTCTTAGAATATGTTGGTGCTAAACCATAATTGTGATGGAGACATTTTTTAAGTTTTTGCTTAACCCACTGTGTTAATGCGACTTTTGCTATGATAATCACCAATGACCGTGGGTGCTTGTGACTGGTTTGGCTCCTAACACCCCTTGTTTGAATGGCCATGGCACAAGCAGTTGAGTTAACCTAAAGGCAACCATTGCAGAAACAGAGAAAACGTCCACAACAAAGAATGGTATTTAAGTGAAGCTGGATCGGCTGCATACGACGTAGTCTGGAAGTCGAGACTACATCTCATCGAAGATCTTGCAAGGTTTTTCGAACCTTCAACCGCCATCAACAAGTTGACAATTGTTAATGAAAGTGTGTTGTTATCACATGCATGTTTGGTGGTAGTGGGTATCGCGTCAGATACCTTTCATTTTAACAAGGTGGGTAGTACTGTCACGAAGTTGGGACATCTAGTCCTTTTCTGAATCGAGATTTCAACCAAATCATAGTATCTCATATGATCATATCAATTTAGAAATATTATGGTCAGTGTGACTTTTATTTACTTTAAGTGTGACGTGTAATAGGTTTGGATAATTTTCATGGTTCTTTCTAAGGCTACAAAGTACATTGTGTTTTATCAGTACCAGGACTTTAGCACAATAAACTTTGCAGAAAAAAAATTATTATATCGAAATTTAATAATTTATTGCTTTTTAGACGTGTTGTAACGACTGTCGTTTTGCTGTTTTTTTCCAAATTTTTATCAAAAGTCCTGCTTTCTGTTTTTATTGTGAAAACAAAAAATCAACTAAACTATGTACATAAAAATGTTTTGCAAGTGCTGCAAAAGTACATTTGTTCCACAATGTACAACAAAAAAACATCTTTATCATGCTGGTGTCTGATGTAAAGGCGGTACATGTTCACCATTCAAACTGCAGTACTAATAAATGTTGTTTTTTTCCCAGCTCGCCCTCATGTTCTTAATACCTGGCAAGCTATCAATGCATGGCGTCACCCCATCAAGTGTTAGAAACTGTCTGCAACAATTTGCCGAGTGGGGAACGTGTTACAAACGCCTCACCCTCTTCACCACCACAGTGCTGAGGTCCACTGCTTACGTCAACACTTGGAGTCAGCGTACAGAGTGTATTTTGATGGTAAGCTTCATTTCTGTACTCACTAATGCCCATCATCAGTAAAAAGTTTGGTCTGATACCCATCAAAAGAATTCTTAAAGGTATTCTGGATAACTCTACCATGTTTTTTATTCATGCAGATAATAAATATGGTAAACATTACCTGGTTTATTTTAGGGATATATTTGTTTTTTCGATAGTCAACTGAAATGTGTTTAATCTTATTCCAGCTTGCTAGTCTATTGTTTCTTAGGGCCAGGCAGCGAACATTACATGTACATAGTTGGTTGACAGGTTTAACTAAAACTGTAACTATGTTTAACTTTATATTCAGTGCAATATCACTAATAACCTGACCCCATCTATTTTCCACTAGCTTTACCATACACTCTTTTTTAGGGCTTTATCTTGTTTTGGTCTTAATTAAAGTTTGTTTGCTTATTATTGTTATTTCGCTTAGGTTTGGCGGCCGCGTCCGCTATATTTTTTAAATTATATCCTTTTTTAATGAAATGTTTTAACAGCTGTTCGTTTTGCAGTCTTTTCCTGTTCATGTTTCGTAATTCGATTTGTTTGCCATTATTAAATACTAGGGCAAAAAATGAATAAACTTAACCAAACTTTTCCATACCTGGGTAGAAATAATTCTAAACTTCTATTGTAGACCTACTGTGAAGCAGTACAACATTACCTGCACTATTTTCAAGAGCATGTACTGAAGTATACGAACCAGTGCAAGTCTTTACAGCAACTTTCACTGTCTCTACAGCAACCTGCTGCATTGATTAAGTGGGTATCTTAAATAGGATAGAATAGGATATTCATGTTTATCCCCGTGAATGAGAAAACCAAAGGGGTTAACACACAGGCAATGGTCATATTACCTTGCGCCCATCGTCGGGATACCGGAGCTATTGCAGTGTGATGTGTATGATTTACATGTTCGTTTAATTTAGTAGAACCCATTAATCCGCTGGGTTCAGGCAATGTCCATTTAGTGCTTTGCCCAAGAACACAACCGACTAGCTAACGACCAGTTCAGAACCCGCAACCTTTCGGCTAAAAATCTTTACAGTAAACCGCTAGAATAACCACTAATCCAGCTACCATTTCGTTCTTTGCAATAATTAAAATTCTTGAGATTTTGGAACTTTAGACAACAGCCCAACCCTGCCCAAGATGAGCTGAGGAACACTAATACCAATTTTACTTCTTTAATAATTTACCAAACATCTCGAAGTTCCAATAAACACATATAAAACATCTCTAGGTACATAAATTTACTGACCGATCTGTTCAATAGATGCCATAACTATTTTTTTATGTAGGTAAATTTCCATTTTATCGACAAAAAGTCAATACATTTTATCTTTAAAATGTTTATAAATCGTTTTTCCCCAGTTACATATGTCACTTGTGCAAATGCGGTTCACCTGACGCTCCACTTTCCCCTGTGCCCCCTGGCGAGTCAGATGCAGCGTTTCCCACCGGAGTATCCCTACTGACGTACCTGTATGAGGAGGCGTTGCATTCCACGGAGCCTAACGAGCGTTTCATGTTGCTTTTCCTGCTGCAGAAGTGCTGCCAACCTTACCTCAATTTTGTGCAGGTTGGGTACACAAGATGATAATCATTCTTATCACAGGGAAGGGGTATGGTGTTACAGATCTGCCAGTTGCCACTACTATAGGCAGAACTACTTATTTAACCACTTAAAACAAAAAATAGGCTGACAATATGCTCAGAATCTGCAGTCTTTGCTAATTTGAAAATTCAGAAGCAATAGGGGACACTTAGTCTAGTAGGCAGGGTGGGGATAGAACCATTAACCTACAACATTAACTTCCATTGCACTTAATCATTATACCAAGCAAAGAATTCTCTGTAAAGTTCCAGACTAAAGTAATCGTTTCTTCAGAGCTGGGTGTTTCGAGGGTTGTGTGCCGAACCGAGTGACGAATTCATGATCACCATCAACGAGAACAATGGGAACAAGCGAGATCGTCGTCGATGGAAGAACTACATCGTCGCGAAGAATCCTGCTGATATTAAATCATGCGTCCCATTATTCCTGGCTCCGATAGCCGAGAAAATCTTCATTTGTGGAAAGTCGATTGAATTGATGCACTTCATTTGTCCCCAGGTGCGTATTGTTCAGCTTCATTATCTTGTGATACTGACTAATTTACTACCTGTTGTGTGAATGCACTATAAAATAGTGATTGGGAGTTATAAAAGCAAATTTCTGTAGGATAAAAGCAATAAGGAGTTGATCTTGAATGCCTCTATTATTCTTCCCACATTTAAAATTATTTACGCCGTACCAACTAACTGGAAGTGCTTAAACTGTGCAAATGTTGATGTGTGAATTTTTTACTCCTGGGTTTGAATAGACCTGTATATTACATTGTTTCTGGATTTACTGATGAAACAAGCAGTGCAGTTTGCCATCTTAATTACCTTTGCATTGAAATATATATTAAATTGTTTATGATCTCCATTTCCAGCATTTCCTCTGCACGGAGATGATCCGTCTTCCACATTTGCGGATGTCATACTCCAAGGTGGAAATGAGGAGGCAAATGGTGGAATGGGGAGAATTTCAATCACTGCTTCAACACCAAGAAAACGACATCAACTTGTATTGGGAGAAAGAGGTAGCAATCTTTGTATTCGGTTAATTAAGAAAGAAAAGGATATGTTCTTCATGTTTATTCCCTTAAATGGTTAAAAGACAGCGTTGTTTACAAATGGGCATTTTTCAGATTACCTCGTGCCCACTGTAGGGTTACCAGAACTATTGCAGTGTGTTGTATATGACAAAAGTTCCTTCTTATCGGAGGACTTATCAATCAACATCTTGTGTTGATTTTCATAGCCATGTGATTTAAATCAAAGAATCATTGCTTAACCACTGCTGGTAATGTCTCAAGTTTTAAGACAAACATGAGTTTGTATGACTTTTTTAGAAAAAAAATGTGATTTGACTCATTTATCAATTAATGTTTTATCTGTGTTGGACCGTTCCAACACATGCACACACATTTATACATGCAGCCGGACAAGTGTTTTTAAGTACAACGAATATATGCTTAATAGCTAGATTTTAAGAAATTAACCGACAGACCTGTCTATGAATCTAGCCTTAGGTTTGACCGGAGCAGGTTAAAATACAATTATTCATTTCTCCAGAGTGTTAACATTCTGGATCAGTAATTATGCTGCTCAATAGAAAACAACAGCGAAGAATTTAGATTATCTTTCAAATTCTGTTAAATATTGACATGTATAAGTATGTGATCATCAATACCATCCTATCATTGGGGGGTAGATTCCATTATTATCCATTCATCCCAGGAACAAACAAGAGTGAGGGAAAAAGAGGAGCTGATCTCCTCCTCAATGGAGCAGTTCCACAGCCAGCTGGAAGAAGATAGCGGCTGAGAGGAGGCAGAATGAGATGAGGATCAATGAATATAAGAAGAGTGAATACGACCGGCTAAAAAAGCAAGCAGAGGAAGATGCAAATCGGTGAGGGGAATGTATGGCTGGGATTTTAGGAACGAGGCCTGTGCTGTAAGGATGCATTTTAATGTAGAATTGATATTGTAGAATAATGTATTTAAAATCTAGACCTTAAAATCCTCTTCTAAAATGAGTAATTACATGTTTGGAATTTCTAATGTTTTTATATTAAGTTTTTAAAGTAAACAAACAAGTAATAAATGTAATTTAATAAACAAATATATCCCACGTTATTACAATTTTCCAAGTAACTGTCATAATAACCTTACCTAATATGATCCTGGAGAAATCTTAAAAAATCTAATAATATTTTTAATAAGAGATTGCTTTGTATTCAAGCGCAATATAGTAATGTACAACAGTAGAGTTAAGGGATCTGAGTGAGCTGTTCACAGTAACTAAATGCTTTTTTTCTGTCGTGTAATTATTTTAATTGTTTCTTGATTGTTTGGTGGTAATCTGATGGGGTCTCCCGATTCACCGATACCTGATGCACAGGCCGCACAGCCCTGATTGTTGATGTGTTTTTAACACGAGTTAGTCTGGCAGTTTAGTATGACGCCTTTCAAATGAAAGGTTGCAGGTTCTAACCTGGTCGCTAGCTAGTTGGGTGTGTCTTGGGCAAGGCACTTAACGGACATTTCCTGAACCCAGCGGATTAATGGGGACTACCAAATTGAAAAACAGTGTGAATCATACTCAACACACTGCAATAGCTCCGGGTTAACCCAACAGTGGGCTTGAGGTAATCTGACGATTGCCCATGTTTTAACCCCCTTGATTTTTCAATATCCCATCCTAACAGTCGAAAGTTAAACAAACGAAACGAGGCACTTGATGATCTACGCTTGTTGGAAAAGGGTGAATACGGGAATTTGTTCCACAAAGAAACTGCAGACAACTCTAAACTAATGACGCAAGCAAAGTACGTAAACTTAAAGTTTAATTGTTTAATTCACTTTAATGGCGCTCTTAAGCAGTAACAAGTAATGCTTACAATAAGATATTTATGTTTTATTTTTGTGAATAGGAAAATATTGTTATGTTTTTTACAGGAAATCGTCGGGTTATGTGTATTTGCCTTATCTACATTTTAAACATTGAATTTCACCCTCCAAACATATTACTTATGCTATACATTACTTAAAATTTTCCTATTGTATTATTCCACAATAAATTTATCATATTAGATGATAAGATGATAGTAATTCTGCTCTTTTTTCAAGAGAGGAAATGGTACAGCATTATGCAAAGCTTACAAAAGATGTGGAAAGCAGAGAGGCAAGGGCACTCTGGAGGATAAAACGGCACAATCTTAATGAAAAACGAGTTGTGTTTCTACAAGAACAGGTTCAATTCTTTTAAAATTTACTTAGTTCTTTTGAATGCAAAATATCTGATCTTTGCTGTGTCCAAATTACAATTCAATAATAGTAAGTTAGACTGGTGAATGTCGAATTAATGGTTTGAACAAAAAAGGCCAGTTTTTTTTCCTATGACCTTGAATGCATGTGTTAGAAAACCAACGGAATTGTTTATATCCCGGTAAACAATAGTACACATTTGTAATCATAAGTTGGAAGGTAAAGCATGTGACGACACAGGTTATCAATAAATTACCTTCTGTCCACATTCGCGATACATGAGCTGTTACCGTGTGTCGCTTAAGATTACGATATTCTTTCAGTTTTATTACAATACATTGAGCAATTGGTAACCATTTTAAAACGCTCACTTACGAATTCGTAAATTAATCTGACCATTGTGTCGCCTCTAGCGTTTTCCTATTCACAGAATTAAAACAAAAAATCCATCGGGTTCAAGCCATGTCTGATAATTTCCTTTCCCAAGATGTCAATGATAAAACCGACTTTATAAAGCTTTTTTGTACAATTTAACAAACCTGTTTAATGATCAAATATGCTAGCACCTATATATAATTATGTACACACATTTAAATGCAAAATAATCTATACAGGCGATACCAGACCCTTTTACTAGACCATCCACATCAATTTCTGACGACAAAAGCAAAAATGAACATTTAAAAGATACAAAACTTGAACCCGATGAAGGAGCTTCAGAAAAGCAGCCTTCTTCAAATCATTCGAATGGTGAAAATGCAACTAACACCCCAAACGTTGATACCGCGGAACCCCAACCACATATTACAGTTCAAATGGATGTCAAAACAACTGCAGGACAGATTTCTTCAGGTAGCTTTTTCCCAGTTTTTTTTCCATATAAGGTTATAAACACACATATGTTTTCAATATCGCATGCACATAGGTGGTAATAGCTAGTTAAGTAATTTGTAGTTTTTGTTCAAGTCAATTTATACCCACTTGTTCAAACATCATTCATGAAGTGGCGTGGTAAACACTAGCTGGCAGCTGTTTTGATCTCCTTCAGTGGCATGTAATATGGAGGATAATATTTGGTGCACATATCTGTCAAAAAGCAGTTTTCCATATTAAGGTGTAATCGACCATCAGTTTATGGGTTAAACAAAAAAAACTGGCACATGGGGTAAACTGATAACTGTCGCCCCATGGGTTTTCCCATCAATCCATAAGGATATACATAACAAAGGGCGCTATTATAAATTTGTCGTTTTAGGTATAAAAGAAATGGAAATAAAATCGAAACCTACGAAAGAACTGCAGGTCCACCACAGTCAATCCTCCATTCAGCATCTCATGTATTATGGAAAGAAAGAGGTAACACCAATTTTAACTCATTTTGTACACAAACCCGGCAGAAATAGCTGGCATTTCTGTTTTCTACAAGAATTCCTGACTTTTAAATGCCCATCACTGTTTCAGGTATAAAAGAAATGAAAATAAAATCGAAACCCACCAAAGAACTTTTTAGTTACATAAATCCAGGACTTTAGTTACACAAATCCAGGACTTTGAAATGCCCATTACTGTAACATTCGGAAATTGCATAAAGTCGGACTCACTCGGTTACTAAAGTTATTTTCAATAGCCACATTCATTAGTCATAAAGCAGGAAGATCCCCTCAGTTTGTGGTCTAACTTTTTGCTTTGTTGTATCTCTCCCATTGCAATATACAGACATTGCTTCGTTCTAGTATTCACGTCATCATCTTGGGTTGAAATTTGCAATGTTTATTACGCACAACCCGTAATAATTCCGGTAACATATGAATTGGCTTTATCAAATGATTATCAAATAATTCAAATGCATAGTGTTTTACCTACAGTTGGAAAAAATTAACATCTTATTTATTCAATACATTGACACCGTAAATTAGATCCTGCAGCCTGACTGTGAACAGGTGGATACAAACAAACGATTCTCAAATACTATGATGGGAGCCATCTATTGTTCCCAACAACCATATATCTTTGGAAAAATACGCCTATTAAATAAGCTACACTCTTAGCGCGTCAAATCATTTTAAAATGAGTGTCTGTCATATTGATTTATTTATTACAAACAGGCAGCAAGGGCAAAGAATAGTGAACCCAGCAACGCCATACGAGGCAATGTGAATCAAAATCTTGGTAAGTCTTAAAAGTATATCGACTTTGAGTGCTAGAATGACCTTCATTGTCAAATTTTGCAATTTATGATTCAATCAACAATTATTATTTCACCATCACCAGTTCATTAACTTGGCTTGGCTAAATCAGCATTTTTTTATATAATGGCTGCATGGTTAGTTTGCATTTTATCAAAATCACATTAAATTTAAAAAAAAATATTATCCATACCATTTGATGGCAACACCTTTATATAAACCTAAAAATCAACTCAACATCAGAACCGACTTATAAAAGACAAAAACATTGAATTCTTTAATTTTCCTTAAAAACGATGTTTTTTTACCAAGTGGGCCAACATGGGCAAGACTTCCAACTTGTACTGGGAGGTTGCGATACGTATGATGAACACATCCACTCCATCTACCAAGTCTTTAACAGGAATTTGGGAAAAGGTGAGTTTGTTCGTTACCTCTCTTGCAATGTCTGTTTGTTGCACTATCTGTCTCTCCTCTTTGCATTTTATAAGTCAAACGACACCAACTTAGTAATCGAAAACTTTTAATTTTAAGAAGTAACAGTTAACAACTCTTGCATAAGCTGTCAAACTTTTATTTTCTGAAAAATTATTTTTTACTATTCAATGCAAGATTTTGATGTATTCCACAATGCAGGGTGAGTAACGGTTACAACATTGGCCTGTAGAACAGTAAAACCGGAAAATACATTAAAACTGTACAGCATGTGCGGATAACATTTTCGCGTTTTGTTTGCCAGATGACAGAGTCGATAGATGTACGAAACTCTTTCCCACTCAAAGCACAAACAACCAAAAGGAACCCTTTGGTGGTTCCAAGGATATTGTAACCGCGGATTTGGATGCTTTGCCAGTAATGCTACTGAAGTGTGTTTTGCACCCAATATCAGTGCATTCGGATCTAGTCAACAGGTGGGCTTGGTTGAGCGTGCCACACAATTTGATAACCAGTTCATTACTTATTAACCACATAACTTGTTATTAAATAAAGTACATTAATTTTTTTTAATTCAAAATCTTTATTGACAATAAAGAATTTCAATTATTCATACAGCATGGCATTTAAAGATGGGGCTTACCACACAATATTAATTAATTAATAGTTTAGAGAATAATTTAAAACACTAATGTAGTACCGTTTGGTTGCAATATTAAAAACATACATTAATTTAAAACTTAAACGATTTTCAACGTAATATTTAGGTTGGCTACGGATTTATAATAAGCACAACTGGAAAACACAATGCTTAATTAAAATTCAAAGTTTATAAAAGTTTCTTGATTAAAGCCATGTTAATACATGGGATTTTTAAGACAAAATATATCAGCATTTGGTGGCATAAAAAGTATAAAATAGCAACCTAACTATATAAAGAGTAATTTTTGAATTTCTATTTAAACTCTTTAAAAGTATCCAGAAACTATCAAAGTAATTCTGAAAACTCTATTTATTAATTAAAAAACCTAGTTAAAATGTCTTAAACATAATGCTTCCATCAACTTCACATGATCCCTCTATTCCACCATCAATTTCACATGATCCCTCTATAACCACCATCCATTTCACATGATCCCTCTATTCCACCATCAATTTCACATGATCCCTCTATTCCACCATCAATTTCACATGATCCCTCTATTCCACCATCAATTTCACATGATCCCTCTATTCCACCATCAATTTCACATGATCCCTCTATTCCACCATCAATTTCACATGATCCCTCTATTCCACCATCAATTTCACATGATCCCTCTATACCACCATCCATTTCACATAATCCCTCTATTCCACCATCAATTTCACATGATCCCTCTATTCCACCATCAATTTTACATGATCCCTCTATTCCACCATCAATTTCACATGATCCCTCTATTCCACCATCAATTTCACATGATCCCTCTATTCCACCATCAATTTCACATGATCCCTCTATTCCACCATCAATTTCACATGATCCCTCTATTCCACCATCAATTTCACATGATCCCTCTATACCACCATCCATTTCACATAATCCCTCTATTCCACCATCAATTTCACATGATCCCTCTATTCCACCATCAATTTTACATGATCCCTCTCCCACTCAGATGTGTGGTGCAACACTTTATGAAGGATCTGGGGATGATGAAACATTTCGAGATGTTGCGGCATTTCCTTCTCTTGGAAGATGGAGAGTTCGGCCAGACCTTCAGCAACAGCTTGTTTCATATTGTGAGTTGACTGGTATTTAGTACACATGATATTATGTGTCTTCAGGGTGAAAATGCAATGGGAGTAAATTAAGCCTTATTTAGGTTGTTATAGTAATTTGTATGTGGAAC
>CH002408.1:11872-53707 GCA_000149265.1 Ciona savignyi | reverse complement strand
CGTCTATTAGGCCCCCCCCGGTCGGTGTTTGTGGGCAACATGCATGTTATGGGCGCCAAATAATATTTTAGCGGGTTGGCTCATGGGGGCAAATACCCGTCGTTTTTGGGGTTTTCCCGGAACCAGAGGCGAGGATCAAAAACATCACCAGATTACTCTGACATGGCATCCGAAGTGTTTGGCACTTCAAGTTAAATTTCCTGTATCGCGTGAATGAGAGTGTCGACCTCGAGTTGACTACCCTCAGAAGTCATGGCACAAAATGTCTTTGTGCCCGAAAGAAAAAAGTCCTAAAATCGATTTGCTGTTTAAGAAGGTCCTGTGATCACTGGCCTAAACGTGAGTATTGACTTGGTTTAATATAGTATAGGATATTCATGTTTATTCACGTAAATTGGAAAACCAAATGAGTTTATCCCCGTGAATGAGAAAATAGTATTTAGAAATTCATCACCTTGTACTGGAAATCGAATGTTTTTTTGTGTTTTTTTTGGTACTTCATCCACTCATGCTAAATGTAATAATTTTATTTATTGATTGGGTAGATATTTATGTTTATGCCCCGTGGATGGGAAAACCAAGGGGGTAAACACACGGGCAATCGTCAGATCATCTCGCTCCCACCGTCGGGTTGCCGGAGCTGTTGCAGTGTGTTGTGTATGAAATAGACGTTTCTTTAATTTGGTAGAACCAATTAATCTGCTGGGTTCAGGCAATGTCCGTTAAGTGCCTTGCCCAAGGAAACAACCGACTAGCTAGCGACTAGTTTCGAACCTTTAACCTTTCGGTTGAGGCGTCGCACTAAACTGTCAGACTAATTGGTATACTTTTCAGCGGTGTTAAAATCGTTGTGCAGCGTGTGTGAACCGTTCTGCAGCATGTGTACGTGGTCGATAATACTGGGTTGAGACTTCTCTTCGTCAGAATCTTTATTTATTCACACTCCGTCAGCGCTACTTTCCGTTTTTGCTATTTATGTTGTTTCAAAGATGCTGTGGTCACCGACGGTGTCGATGATCGTGTGTACATTAATCGCCGAATGAATTTGTTATTGTGTTGAACAAAGGCCAAACGGCTTTTAGGCATTGGTCAGCTGTGTACCAATGTTCTAAATTCTAAATTGATCAGTTTATCGAATGAAATGTTATTTTTTTAGATCGATAGGCTTTTAATCCAATATACATGTAGAATTGCAATAAATTGGCCTTCAATGCTAAAGTACCCTAATGCTAACAAAGATGTGCTTTGGATATAACTATAATGACCATGTTCGAGATAAAATTTTAATTTTTATGTTACCTGTGTACATTGTGAATAAAATTTTAAACTCTTAATACATGGTTATTCAACTTGGTTCCATATACCGGTACTTTTGGAACTCCCTGTTAGGCTTTATCACTATACATCTGTTTTTAAATTAGATGTACAGGAATTCGATATATCAATTGGTCCCAATGACCATTCGGCCAATAACCGTTGTTTTTCAGATAAAGGGATTATTTTAAGTATCTATATCCACGGTAACTGCTTTTGTTAGAAAGATTCATTAACCTGGGTATTTCCCAAAATAATATTATTATCTCGGGCAAACCTATATTTCCCAAAATAATATTATTATCTCGGGCAAAATATGTATTGAAGGAGATCTTGAATTTTCGAAATGTATCTCTGATTATTGTTTTGATTTTACCCTCGTAAAATACCTTTATACGTGCACATACGCCTAGATCAGCAAACTTATTCATTCATATGACCATTATATCGTCATCAACTTGATAACTAGTGAAAATACAAATAAACGCTCCGTCCGTGTATATAGCAACCAGTGATGTACGTTTGTATTAAACCATACATCGCGGTAGCGTTTAAATATTTATAATGACACAGTAACATCCTATACAAAGCGTATCAGTCATATGATACGCTAAAATGGGGCGATATCGGCCGAGATTTATAATCTGCGTCATGACTGTTTACTACGTAGTTAACATTATGCTCAAACGAGCAATCTTTGTCGACTTTTCAATGATATTGTGTTGACTGAGCGACCACTGAAACTCCGGTCTGGAGAAAATATTGTTTCATATCTATGGGAACCGACCGTAGCGTGCATTGGCCTAAATATACCTTCTGCTGACACAGAAAAAGCAACTTATCTACAATTCTGTCGCTGTGCAATCAATGCAACGTGAAGACGCAGCTGATAATGTTCGTATGCACACAGAAACTCTATTGACTAATATCCTATAAAGCATTAATTAGTTTTACAGGAAATACAACTTATCTTGTTCAAACAAGCTGTGTCATAAACGTTTTATCAATGGGAACCTTCTGTCCAACACAAAAGACGCTGTTCATGAGTATATGAGAAAGAAACATTTTAAAGTATTTTACATAACCTAATCACCGCAGATAAGAGGCAGAAAAATCTGTCCCTGACATTTGACAAATAGGCTAATGCACCTTTTTTATATGTATGTTAAAAATATATATGTTATGTATAGTGATTTGGTTTTATTATTTGTGTGTATATATAATACTTGATACATGCGAAGTGTTAATTCAACTAATAGAATGCATTGTTAGTAAGCAAGGATCGGTCGCAGCCACGTAAAAAAATATCTACCCGCATCCCCTTTTCACTTTGCCGTTTTGAGCTGTACTTGTACTACTGAACTATATGGCTAAATGGGGAGATACTTACACAAGGTTGTGCTAAATTCATCAATTTTACCATCATAAAAATAAAATAAAATTGGAGTTTATAGTAACAAATTTGTAGGCGACCGGACATTTGATATCTTCCAGAATTTGTTTGAATTTTAGCTAATGTAAAGTTTCCTCTTGTTAATATAGCTTATTTAGTCGCCGGGCCTCTTCGAAAACGACAGACCAGCCGCACCTGTTCTTTTAAGTAAACGACAATCATGAGTTCACATCCGAGACGTAAAAAATAAGATGAAAACAAACAAAGGGAAATCCAGGTCGTTAATCAATAAAATATATTGCATTTACCCTAATCGGCGATTAAACAACTCCCCATTTACAATAAATATGACTCATTAAAAGTTCCCCAATAAACAATATGTTATACAGGACATTAGAGCGGATTAGCAAAAATGTCAGATATTTCAATTACGCCGTAAATACACACTGTTCTAAAGGCGGCGTCCCGTGTCAAGCATATTTACGATCGTAACGTGTTTTGATGACCGTTATTTTAGCATTTACCTTACACACATCTACTTTAATACTGAAATTTGTAATGGGTCTCTATGATAATACTCAAATAAAGAATTAAAATTACGCTCTTCTTTCATTTAATACAATTAAATGCTAAGTCAAAATAGCCCCATTATATCCAAACTAAAGGTTAAAAACAAGTTATATTTCCAAGTTTTCTTTTTCAAAAAGGCAAGAGAAAAATGATCATTCATTTAAAATGCTAAACGTAATAAAATCGAGGCCGTTGCTAGGTGAAATCAATTCAGGTGTCGCAGTTTAGAATGTCGCTATCCTAAAATAACCAATGACGTAGTCGTTAAAGTAAATGCAATAAATTAATCTCCAGACTTATCGGAGTTAAAGTAAATAACCCGACACACCAGCAGGTATAAAAGTGGCAGCATATAAGCTGTTGGAACGATTGCCAAGGATTAGCTGGTCATCAATCAGTTTCGATTTCACGTTCATTTAGTGACAGAACCCCAAAACACATTTGGGTATAGATCTATATGATTTAAAACTTAGGTATAAAATTTTCAGGAAATATTAAAAAAAAGTATTACGCCGGGATATTGAGAGTTGATATAAATTGGAAACTTCCGATTTCCGGATTTTAGGAAATCGTCAGATTTCCAGAGGTCTAGTTTGTTTTCTAATTAAGAAAGATCCATACAACTTCACTCGGTGGAGAAAACTTAATTATTTGGCAAGGACATACCGCACAGTAGTCAAGTTGCGGACTGCTCTGGAAATTTCGGGTGAAAAGATGACCACCTAACCACCTTAATATGCGTTAAAAAAAACTCTAGTCGCTTTTAAAACCAGTATTCGTGGGTCGCTTTTAAAACCAGTATCCACCCTGGACCCGCTTATTTAGGGCGCACTTTTTACTTTTTTAAGATATCTACTTCATAGCCGCAACTACACGGTATATTTTGTTTAAAGTTTTTCAATCCAGAGTTCAATTATAAAATACGAAGCATTATAAAACACAAGCACCAATCCCAGCTACAATTAACTTAATTCTATAGTATTTTACCGAGTGTAGTTTTAAACTCACAAAAACCAGGCAAAAATGAGTGTTCATGGGCAATTCACTTACCGTCATTGCTTCATTCCAAAGCAATTCATGTAAACTTAAAATAAAGTTTGTCCGTGTATAATACGCTGTTATAGCGCGACATACTGATCATGTGGTCGTGTTGTGGCGACCCTTTTCTGGGCTTGTAGGATTAATGTGATTTTCCTATCTTAAAATCATCTCATTATACAGAGTTATATACACTCCAATATACAAAATGGGCATGTACAGCCAAATTGCCTGCTTTGTATTAGGATTCATGACGGCTACATGCATCATAGTGACCACCTGCTGGAACGAATGGGCCACATCCAGTCCTGGCGCCAGTGTCTCACTCTTAGGGGCCATTTGGGCGTTCTCTGGCCTGTGGGATCAGTGTATGCAAAGCACGACCGGACAGTACCAATGCGACGACTACCAGGTTGCAATGTTTCAATTGCCAAGTGAGTTATGTCAAAAATTTATTTTTGTATTCGGATCTGTTTTCCAACAAAACCCTTTAAATTCGTCCGATGTTTATTTGGTATGGTATTTTAGGCTATTAGAAATGAGACGGATGTATGTTTTTGTTATATTAAAAACGCTTCGATCAAAATTGTAAAATGAGTTTAAAAAAAAGTTTCTAGTCTGTTTCGAAACCACGTTTCGTGGGGCCCGTACCGACCCCGCTTATATAGCGCACACCCTTTATACGATCGGTTTCACCGACGCGTTTTTCAGCGTGTCCCATTTTCACGTTAAATGCAACAAACTCTCTGTCGGAAAAATGCAATTTACAAGATTTATAAACAGCGGAATCATACAAGCGCCTGGAATATATTGTATATAAAAATCGGTACCCACGTTATAAACTTGCCAAGTACCGGCAAATTATAACCCGTTATGATATACTTCCAACAGCAGATGAATCCCAATTTATTAGTTTGTCAACCGGCTGGAAAAACGAGTAAACGTCGTTTACTAAAAATTCCACCATGAGGTTAAACATTGACCCCAAATCGAGGTGAATAAAAATAGCGAATAGCTATCTCACAATGAGTCGTCAGAATACCTCACGCCCACCGAACGAGTAACCGGCGCAATATCTTGTATACACTTAAGACGTCAATTCAGGTTTTGTCGCTGGTTTCGATCAACAAAACCGCTCGGCTGCTTTATAATACTGCGGCGCTTTTTACCAGTCGAGCTAACCGGTCGAAATAAGCGAAAATAACATTATGGAATCTTTATGACTTCATTGCTATTCTTCTCAGGCGGCTTTAATTGCCGATGCGCATTTTCATTTTTTTGAACTATATATATAACATTTTGCTTCGATCTGATACATTTTTATCGGTTACAATTTTTATTGGATAATCGGCTCAACGGACATTTTTCTTTTTCACTTTACTTCGAGAGGGGACATCGTTTACTCTGTTATGTTTTTGCCATTTAAATTTATAGCATTCAAAACTCACTGGCTAGATAATTGCATTCTACTTCGAGGGACTTAGAAGAAAAATCAGAACCCAATGAGGTAATGTACGAAACTTAAATTGATAAAACGTCGCAATCATACACAACATACTGCAACAACCCTGGTAACCAGAAGCTGAGCGCAAAGGCATATAATTCATTTCCGTGTGATAACGCTCCTTATGTTTTCTCTTTCGGGAATAATGTAGGAACTCCTTATCTTAAAGAGCATGTGTTTAAAATTAAAATATAGGGAATGCAGAAAAGGAATATATTTGACGGTGTGTTATAGCACGCCATAGCTATTTAGGGAGAAAAGGAATATAAAATAAAAGGCGGCGCCGTGAAACTCTGGTCGTAAAAGTAATCCTATATACGATTGCTGTAAACCGAGTCTATTATGGACGAGAAAGCAAACAAGTAAAATTGAACGTGTCGATGATAAGAAAACATGTTGAATTTGGTTGTAAAACGAGTTCAGTACACTCAGAGACCAGGTTATCCGCTTGTTTTTCTTGTGTGCGACCTTATTATAACCCCAACCTTCAAACTATGTAAAGCAAACTATGCCAAGTATTTTTCCGAATACCCAATGGTGATATCTATAGCTTTATATATATGGTGTTTAATCATATTAATTTAGTTGATTGTGATTATTCCCATTATTATTTTTTGACCCTTTTAAGGGCCGCGTCTTATTTTAAACCGTATGTACTTTCAATTAACTTTTTTTACCACTATCTTGCTGTTTTTAGATAATTACTCTTATTTGTATTATTAAAAAAACAAGCAAAAACGAAAACCCAATAAAATAGTATAATAGTGCAGAACGATAGATATTGTGAAATACCCTTTATCACACATCGACAACGCCAAGCGTCCTCTCTAAATATCGGCTTTGCCATTTTAAAGATAAACCTAAAAATAAGTAGGCTATCGCAGGTTACGTCTGAATTAATAATAGCATATCGCGACGCATATATGGGTCACCCATATTTAATACAAAATAGTATGTCAATAATATACAAGTTATACGACTCAATTTTTCTGACACTTTGTTTAAAAGACATAGCCATTTGGTATCTGAACAATGTTGCAACCTTTGTAAATACAGTACATGGATCTGTAGCTACAAGGGTTTACATACGGCTACTTCATATCTCAGAAAGCGAACGGTGGGATATATGACCTCTAAAATAAATCTTCCCCACCCATATAAGTGGTATTATACATTTTTATCTCCGGAATTAAAACGACAGAAACAAGCGTAATGTATCTTTGATAGCAAAACCTGTACAAATAGTTCAGATCCGTTTTTAAATTGGCTTTAAGTAGTGGCAACAATGACGGTTGTTCATGGGCTCGAAAATCTATCTAAATCGATGTAACTTCGCAACAATCTACGCGGTTTTAATGTTTGATTTAGCACGCTAAGTGCCGTCTGTATTTGTTTAATTGCTGGATAAATGGCCAATTTGTCTCGAGAAAAGAGCTTGCGGGAATACATCAACGGCAGTTCGTGTTAGAATTTATGGAATTTTATTCCCGCCAGTAGACAAGGTTGTATCACACATCTTATATACAGTGACGAATTACTCGATTGGAACGTCAGCACACATGTTCACGTGGTCCAGAAAACACAATATTTATGGTACACCGATAAATTAAAGAAAGGAGAAATTAACTACCCCCTGCAGTTTCCCGCCCTCACTCCTTACCGCTTTTCCTTCTTTTAGTTTTCCCAGCTATATTTTAAGTTCATATTTTTTTAATTATTGATTTTAACGAAGCTAAAACAAAAGAAACTAGACCAAACTAAGATGGAAAATGACAACTTTTGATCAACCAAATATACCATAAGGTTGAAGCAGTGTCCATTTGGTTTTACAACCGGCTGGTTGGTTTGATCCTTTACAGCAAACTGGATAGCGAAACTGAAATGTCTCAGTGAGCAGTGCGTTTATATTTGATATTGAACGATGTATAACTATTAAACGATGTATGCGTCACCAGTAGGGAAATAATTTCCTGTTCATGTCCGTTTATTTTGTTGTAATTAAAGAATATATTTTAAATTTAAAATTGAATGGAAAATAGGATGAATGACAAAATGTATAATTTTCAATAGGGTTTATTTAAAGGAAAATATGTATAACTTGACACAGCACAAGAGGTGTGACAGAACCGTTTTTACGTTTTTCACTATTTCCCGGGTGGACTAGTGGGCTTTACTTACTTTACAGTTACAATGTCAGTGCAAACAGATTTATAAAATGTACAAAATCTAAAAAAGATATACAGATAGTGAGTGCAGTTTGTACACTAATTGCATGTGAAAAAATGTGACACGTTAATAGTAGACTACTGCCAACAAAAATTAGCAGCTAGAAAAAAAATTGGCTCGCATCGCATTACAAATAGGCAAAATGAAACCTAAAAAAGAGGCAATATGAAATTTAAGAAATGAATTAACTTTGTAAATTGTTCACAAGCTGCCTGTAAAAAGGCACTACACAGTGAAACGAATAATCCTGCATAATGGAGCACCTGAACCTTGCAATACTATTAATTTAAAAAAATACAAAATTGCCTTCACTACACAGTTGCTGCCATTCGAAATGCGAGTTCAATCACATTTTGCGGCGCTAAATGATTGAAACAAATGTAAAGTTCTTGCTTTACTGGCCGTTTTATCAGCCTTCCCACCACCCAGTACTGCACATGTGGGGTTTGTTTCTTTTGGTCGCTGGCGGTCACGCCCGCGTGGCACTGAAACATTACACCTTCCTCATGGCAATTGTCTGCATTCTTACTAGAAAATGCGAGTCTTTCATGAATGATCAGCGCATAACGTCGAAAATTTTTCACAACTTCCTTGTCTATTTGGCTTGTACTTCTACACAGATCATAGCTTGTAGGCATGATAATAAGACCTTTTGAAATGTTTAAGTTTACATAAAAAAACAAAGTGTTATCCTTTCCAGTAGTAATTTGAGCATATTTCATTGGACCGTCCGAGTCGATTACAGGTATCATTTTTACTTCAGTTTTCGGTTGAAATTGAGATTTCAATGTTGGTTTGGCAAAACTGGTTTTGGTAGTTGGTTTCGGGGATCCAAAACTCTCTGCTGACCCTTGGGAACTAAAAGATTTATCCCGGAACAAACTACGACTTCTCGGCGGTGTCATCACTTCATCACTGGATGTAAACTTAGGGGGGTTTCTCGGACTTTTCGTATTTTTTGCCTCCAAGTCGCTGTCAGAAGCAGCATTTCTGAACTTTAAAGGTGAGTTAAATGGAAGTTTGAAAGTTTTGCTTTCACTGCTGGAGCCTGCAGGTGGCTTTGATGACTTGAATAACGACTGTGGTTTAATGACGAAAGCACTAGCTGGAGCTATCAACGGTAAAGACGGAGACGCGGTCACTTGATCAATGTATTCCTGTAAGTCATAGCTTTCCAGATTAAGCAAAGTAGCCTTGGCTTGATTGACATACAAGGGATCAGGGCGCGGTGTGTGAGCAGTTGGAAAAAGTTTACCATTCATCTGAAGCAAAGCACAAAGAACATTTCGCTTCAAGCCGACAATCAACCAAAAATACCTTCCCTTTGCCTCCGGAAACCCTGGTTCTTCAGCTTTGCTTCCCCTGGTTCTAAACACTTCCCTCCAGATTAGTAAAAGCCCAATCTTGTCTTTTTTGGCTGGCTCCAGTAAAGCGTGGTTATAACAGAATAAATAAACATCACGAAAATCCTCAGTCGGTAAGTGGTTTGCTATTAAATGCTCGTCGTGGAACAGACATGAACCTCGGATATTGTAGAGTCGTCTTGAATAACTGTGTTGATCATCCAGTGAGTGCTCAAAATCGCTGGATTCAAACTCAGATAATGCTGCATTGATGTGAGTGCTGATCAAACTCGGCAACCTAAGGAAATTTGAATGGGCGAGGTGAAAAGGCTCCGTCAATCTGTCATAATTTCTCACTGAGTTTAAAGTCAACATTTTTCGAAACAAGTGATCCACTCTGTGTTTGTTTTCCGGCTGAAAGGCGGACAGTAATGAACCGTACATAGCGTTTATCAACCGAACGGCATTCGATGTCACTTTTTGTATGTGAGAAACTGTGTAAGCCGAACCTGGTGCACAGAGGATAAGAATTTCACTCTCGCACTTATGGTAACCACAGTGCACTAAATCTTCTCCGATCATTATACTGGTACTTAATACATCTCCGGAGAAGTTGTCTTTTATCATATCTGACAGGGTAAGAAACACCCCACGAATTTGGACCAGCTTTGAATTTGCACCAGCCACAGCTTCTACAGGTGGATAAGCATAAAGCAAATCGTCATCGTCGCCTGCAGTGTCTGATTTAACATTCATGGTTAAAAACATAACTCCGTGTGGACCAGAGATTTCTTCTGGCTTTGGAAGCCCCTCAATAGGCGAAAGAAGATGGACAACGCTAACATCATCTGTGCTGTTTTCTTTCATTTTTTGCATGCTTAGTATTTCTTTCAAGTTCTCCGCATCATTGGGGTCGACTTGAAATGTGAGCTTTAGTTCTGAAGGCTGAGTCACAGATCTCAAAACCTTTTCCACATTATTGATGGTCACTGGTAGATCATTTACTGCATAAAGCACGTCACCCAAACTGACCAACCCAGTGCGAAGCGAGCAACCACCAGGCACCAGGACATCCACGCTCAACTTCTCGTAACTGCTGTCCTCAGATGTATCGCTTTGGTCATCAACTCTCATGTCAAGGGTAATGATCCCAAGCATACTAGCCAATAGATCAGTGGAGTATTTATGGCCGTAATAGGAAGCCGCTTGAACTTGGACGTATATTGTTTTCATTGTGTGTGAATGAACAGCTTTGACCTGTTTCCTTAAGCTTCCATTCTGCTTATCCAAGTTGTTGGACATAACTGGTTTTGAAACATTATTATCTTGGTCAAGATCTTCTTCGATATAAAAAAGTTCTCCTGTTCTCATAGCTTCATCTTGCCACGATTGAATATCTTCCAATGAGTCATCACTGAGATCTGACGAATCTGTGTACGATCCAGTATCGTCGCTGCTTTGGTCTTCATCCACTGCCTGCTGTTTTATAAATCTCTGTTTCTCTCTGATATCATCGTATTTTCCCATAGCAATATCGAAATGAGACTTTCCTCCGTGGTTTTGTATATTTTCCATCGTCGCGGTGCCTGCATTTCCAGAAATAAAATTAAATTACACTGGTCTAGTATTCAGCAGTAACTTAATGCTCTGTTAAAAAATTAGTAGTAATTTAGTGATATCTGCTAGGTACTTAGAATTACACCAATATGTATACGCTTCATAAACTAACGGTCGAACAACTTTTATCAAAACAGTAAACTTCAATTCTGTTGACTTTTGGTTGCCTAACGCTGTTTCGCTCTGTTGATTTACCATACTCGCTATCCGGCTCGATGACAATTTATTATCTGACGTAGGAAAAATGTCTCCACTATTGCGCATATGACAAAAGTTCTGTACAGGTTACACACATTCATACACAATTTATAAGGGAAAAACAATGATTCAGAAACATATTAATTACTACTACATAAGAGCGGAAGAAAAAAATAATTTGTTTTTCGCTTCCACTATTATTTTAAATAGAGTATTTTTTAAAAACAAAAATGCAATAAATTACGAAATTAAAGCACCTACATATAGGAGGAGATTAAAATATTAAGGTTTAGTGTATAAATCTGTTTCAGTAGGCTACATATGTTATTAACATCATTAAAATTTATTTTTTGATTAACATTTGTTGTCTTGATCTCGAAATACCTACATATCTTTTGAGAATCCGACATAAAATGTCCTTTTTAGATGACGCCTACTGCTCATGACCCAAACGCGTTAGCTGTTCAGCGACAAAACTACATTAAGTATGTTGCCCACACTCCTGTAATAATTGCCCGAGATTCTTTGACAACAAATGGTAGAGTTTTACTGTTGCTGTTCGTACATTTTTCGTTTATGTGGCTGAACCGGTTCGAATTCGTAACCACCCAGCTAAGCGTTTAACGCGCTAGAAGCATTATTCAATGCGGTATTATTACAAGCCAAACTGCTGGGTAACACAACCTAAATGTGTGGCCAAATTTAGTGCTAAAACGAAATCGATACGCCTCAGACGATCCGGTGAGCAGGCACTTGGGTAAAACGGAACTCGACCTCGTTTGAGTGGAAAAAGGGGTGCAAATAGAAAAAATGTGACATGTGAAAGCACTCGAACAAAAAAGAAAATCGCTAAAAACATGGTCGGAGACATTTACAATTTGCGAAAAAAGTAAAATATAGCACGTGGAGCGCTATAAAATGAAAACCCGTGAATAGTGCAGCTTGGATTTTTCCTCTGACGTCTTTCGTTGTTCGTAACATTTTTTAAACAGTCGTGCATTTAATTTTATTCAACTGTGTGAGGGAAATTCGGCGATGTATCTCCAAGTCTTGTGCTTCGTATGTGCATTGATATCGGCCTCTTTAAACTTGACAACTGCTGTATGGAACCAGTGGGCAGTAAATGGGCCGACAAGTTCAAGTGTGCTGACTGCTATATGGGCGTGGCGCGGAATTTGGGGCGACTGTATGCAGATGTACGGGGGGCAATATCAATGCGAAGAAATGCAATCTATGCTCATAAGTCCAGGTATAAACAAAATTTGGAGCTGGTAACTTTTTCGCTTGCGCGGCAGGACATCAGTTTGGAATTGGTGTCATTAAAACCCATATTCATTTGCTATTCCCATGTAATATTAAGCAAGTTAAACGGATATTTATGTAACATAATTAATTTTTTGAGTTAAAATAACTAGGTAAACGGGACGCACGTGAGTATAGCATTTTTACCCACGTCTGCTTGGTGCGTTTCATAGTTTTCCGTTTAAACAACTTTAATGCACAATAATTTTCTAAAGCTAATATTGAAGTAGTTATCTCTAATAAAAAGTTTTAATGTTATGGGGTGTATATAAACTGGATCGCGGAAGCATCATAGTACACTCAAGCCATCATGTTTAGATGAAAGTTTCTCGCTTTAATAGAGTTTGGTAATTTAGACATTATCGGTAGCTTTCTTTTACCAATAAAGTTGTACACATATCTCTTGTTTTTTGCTTTTGATTTGTAGCATATTGTTTATATTTATAACGACGGTGTTTAATAATTGGCGATATGCAGCCCATCTGGCTCTGTTGGTGACCTTGTTGATATGTGGGGGTGGCACGGTATATAGGGCTATTGTGTACAAGGTTGGGAAATTTTCGGTTTAAGTCATTGTTTGATGAAAAGGTAAATCATTTTTGTGACTATTCTACGCAGGAAACATATCGAGTTTACAAACGCTGTGGTCAAAGACATTGATAATTTGCGAAAAAAGTGAAATATAGCACGTGGAGCGCTATAAAGTGGAAACTTGGGGATACTGCAGCTTGGATTTTTCATCTAACGTCTTTCGTTGTTCGTAAAAAATTTAAACAGTCGTGCATTTAATTTCATTCAACTGTGTGAGGGAAATTTGACGATGTATCTCCAAGTCTTGTGCTTCGTATGTGCATTGATATCGGCCTCTTTAAACTTGACAACTGCTGTATGGAACCAGTGGGCAGTAAATGGGCCGACAAGTTCAAGTGTGCTGACTGCTATATGGGCGTGGCGCGGAATTTGGGGCGACTGTATGCAGATGTACGGGGGGCAGTATCAGTGCGAAGAAATGCAATCTATGCTCATAAGTCCAGGTATAAACAAAATTTGGAGCTGGTAACTTTTTCGCTTGCGCGGCAGGACATCAGTTTGGAATTCGTGTCATTAAAACTCATATTCATTTGCTATTCCCATGTAATATTAAGCAAGTTAAAAGGATATTTATGAAATATAATTTATTTATTGAGTTAAAATAACTAGTTAAACGAGACGCACGTGAGTATAGCATTTTTACCCACGTCTTCTTGGTGCGTTTCGTCGTTTTCCGTTTAAACAACTTTAATGCACAATAATTTCATGAAGCTAATATTGAGGTAGTTATTTCTAACAAACAGTTTTAATGCAATGGGGTGTATATAAACTAGATCGCGGAAGCATCGTTGTACAATCAAGTCATTATGTTTAGGTGAAAGTTTCTCGCTTTAATAGAGTTTGGTGATTCAGACATTATCGGTAGCTTTCTTTTAAAAATAAAATTATACACATATCTCTTGTTTTTTTTTGTTTTTTTTTAATTAAAATTGTACACATATCTTTTGTGATATGTTGGGGTGGCATGGTATATAGAGCTATTGTGTAAAAGGTTGGGAAACTTTCGGTTTAAGTCATTGTTTGATGAAAAGGTAAATCAATTTTGTGACTATTCTACGCGGGAAACTCATCGAGTTTACAAACGCTATAAACCGCACAAATTACACAATTCTTTGGACTGTTACAACAAACATAATCAGTGTGAAAGTTATGCGGTTTTATATGACATTTACAAAAAAACGATATTATTTCTAATAACCATCTTCAATGACCTCTTAATATCCAGTGTGGCACATTTTCTATGACTATTGTTCGATTTTCATTCACAGTTGTGACTGTCTAAAGTAAAGCAAACAGACAGTTAAGACTATCATCCTAAATGTTTAAAACACAATGTCTTAATTGCTGTGTTTGGAATTTGTTTTTCTATAATAATTTTGTTGGATATGACGCGTTCCTACAGTTCTGTTTGAATAGTAGAGCTTTTTAATCCAATTTAGAAATAAAGGATGCACCATCGTTTTACTATTAATTCTAATTTTGTTCCAGCTCATATCCTTGGAATTCGAGCGATGATGTGCATGTCCATATGCTTTTCGGTGATCGGCTGCTTTCTACTGCTGATTGGGATGGAATGCTCCAAATTACTAGATGGTAATCTTGGGGCAAAGCGAAAACTTATGGGAATCAGTGGAGTTCTCTTTCTTTTATCTGGTAAGTGGGATTGTTCCTTTGAATTTGTATGGAAAACTTGCCACGTGCACAACTCGCAATAGAGGCGGTTGCGAGTGGGACCGTTACCCATACCGACTTGTATACAGCACACGAAAGATGGCCTAACGAATCTCGAAGTTTTTAGGTCCGATGTAAAAAATAAAAAAACAATCTCGTTTTACGGACAGTATATAAAATACGTTCAGTTTCAAGGCGGATGAAATCGTCATCCACTATTTCACCATCACGGGAATTGCTTAATTACACTATCGATGCATTTTCCATAGCGTGTCATATGCTTAAATCGATGAGGAAATAATAAAGAATTAATAATGTCAATAAAGTGGAATCGGACATCCGCTTTTATGTTATTTAATTGGTGGGAATATTCTACTTTTCTTTTATGGAAAGTAATTTAAGAAGAGTAAGTGCTGGAAAGGGGTGAATCTAAATACATTTGCGGTAAGACAAACAGTAGAGTTATTTTGGCGGAAACGATATTATTTCAAAAGTGTAACATAACCGTGACGTCAAATCGACCCAGTAGACAGGACGGTTCAACGCAAAAATGGCGCCGTGGATGGGGCTTACGCAATCTTGCACGCAGCTTACGCAATCTTGCACGCAGCTCACGCAATCCTGCACACGTATTACTCAATCTTGCACGTGTCTTACGCAATCTTGCATGCGTCCTACGCAATCCTGCAGGACGAATAAGCGTGCCTCAAATGACCGTGTAAAGAAACAATGGAGACATTGCAACATTTTTGTGTAAATATAATAAACCACTGGCTTAGGCCAGTCCGTCCTCTAAATATCTTTCCCAAAGACTCAACCGATTAAAAAAACCTCACATAATGCAACATAACGTAACCTCTATTTGAGCGCCACCTCTAATAGACGCCACTATAGAGAGAGGAAGGGTTAAAAATAGTAAAACAAATAGAGGTTTCACGGAAATTGTCATTTAAAGTGGTTCAAAACGAGATGGGCGTAAAACACGTATCGTCCACAGGTGTCTTGGTGCTCGCGTCGGTTTCCTGGTACACTGCGATAGTCATCAACGATTTCTTCTCCGTGTTCACGCAAGACAACATGATCATCTACGAGATGGGGGCAGCTCTGTACCTAGGCTTCGTCGGGGCGGCCTTATCCTTTGTCACTGGCATACTTTGCTGTTGCATGCTCGGTCCCAGGCCTGAGGACGATGACGTAGCCCCACCTTATAGGTACACGCCGCAGAACTATGGGGTAAAAGAACCCTACGGTACCACGGTTGAAGTCAAAAAAGGGAAAGACAAATACTCGGAATATGTATGATTGTGCGAATTTAGCATCAGCAATAGGAACTTCACACATGTAACGTTTTGGCTTAAATTCCAATTTCACAGCTGTGTTGAATAAAACAAGAATTTTAGTATTATTATTAACTAATTTTTGCTATATCTGCTTTCGTCACCGTTAGACACTCGACCAAGTTTTTATACTAGTTAATAGCTCGCGCAAAATCGTCATCCACACACACATTTTGAATTTCGGTAATTTAAGTATATTAACTATCTTGCTAAGTATATTTACTAAATATTTTACTTATTTTATGCATTTTTTTGTGTTTCTAAAATGCACCACGGCTGATAAGCCAGCAAACAAAATTTGTAGGTATATTGCTACTGTATGCTTGTAACAAAATAATAGTTTTTGTGGGACAAACGAATACATCTTTCTTGCGTTAGTCTTTTGCATTTGATATATTTTACGTATGCATATGCATTTCTCAAAGGCGGAATCGCGGACAATAAGAAAAAACTACGGAAATACAAACCTCTATGCTGGTTACTAATTAAATATAACAGTAACGTGGTTGAGTTTAATACAATAAGAACGTTGGTTATTTTTACCACTCAATAACCCAACCTAGTAGCATTGAGATATGTTGACTATATATAGCTAGGCGCGTGGATATAGTTCTCGCATTTTCAGAGTTCCGCAATATCCTATCTCCGCCTTATTTGTGGAAACATTAGTCGAATGTTACGGCGTTTTTAACTCTAAGACCAATGAGAACACGGTAGCTTCGTATTACTAACCTGGGCATTAAGTCTCTAATTAGACGACCACAGTTCATTGAAGAGGCCAGCACCTGACATTCTCAGTGTGGGGTGATAGGAGTTCAAACCAAACACCTTTTGCGTGAAGCGAAATGAGGCGCCAAAGCGGCCGCAGAATCAAGCTTAAATTTCAAAAGAGTTGTCAAGCCTAACGATTCTCAAACAAGCACAGCGCGTTTGGTTAAAATCTTTGGCATATTTTGTGCGACGAACTTTAATTTTCGTAATAAATCGAGCATTATCAGATCGTTGGTTGCTTGCTGTTTCTATTGATGTTTACCGAGAAGTAACGCAACGATAATCATGTTTATCCTTGGGGTTTAGGGAAATGATGGCGGGGTTTAAAAAGGGCAATAGGCTAGTCAATCTACATGTGACCGCACTTAGTTTACCTAATTACAGTGCGTAATATATGATGTGTTACATTTTATTATTTAACACATTGAACCGCTGGGTTTAGGTAACATTCGCTAAAAACCGTACAAAAGTTACACAACCGATCAGCTGGGTTTAAACCTTTGGCTATCAGCTGGATTAATCTTTTGTCTAACGGCTGTCTGTTAGCGGGTCGACCGGGCAAACGTATAAGATATTCATGCTTTATTACTCTAAAGGGGAACATGCAACGGGCATTATACCACACGCAACCGTCAGATTACCTCGCGCTAATTTCAGCTTATCGAAGTATTGCAGTGTGTTGTGAATAATTTAGACGATGTATGGATTTTTACACAACCCAATAATCCACAGGGTTTGTGCATAGTCCGCCATGTACTTGACAAACACACAACCGAGTAGCTGGCCATCGGGATGCCAGCGGCTGGAAGACGACGCACTAACTCACAAAGCTATTTGCTCAGGTTATTTTAGATTTTTAAAACCTAAAATTACAGCACATTAGGGCAATAAACGTTCTGCATTTTTTTAACTGAATAAGGGCAGCGACCGAGTTGTAAACAGTTTGCAAACATACGTGGTCTTTATTATTTGTTGGTTACTAGGCAACTGGAAAATGCATCTTTCAAATGACGTCAGTTAGTAAAGCTAGCAAACGGCTAACAAGGTATTTAGGTTTATTAGTATACATATGGTATAGCCTCATTTGTGTAGTTGGTGCTGGTTCGCACGCGACATCCATTAAACAGAAAAAAGAATGATAGTAAACAACGTTAGAAGATTTTACGAGCCAACAACAATTAGGCTGGGTTATCCACAACGATTTTTACAATGTACTTTAATCGAGTCTGCAAAGGGGACATTTGCGCTTGCGTAAGGTACTGTAATATTAATGTCAGTGCGGCAAACTTACCGATTGCAGCACAACGGCCGCCGACGTCGTGTGATTATTCTCAGCTGTGTTCTGAATTTGGGGTAATTTACTTTAAAATTGCCAGTGCATGTAATACATATCAGCTAACACCTCTTAAAAGTCCAATTTACTTTATGTTATTAAGAGGCGTTTAAGTTCCTTTACAAGTGAATTATTGAATATATCGGCTATAAAATGATGACCTATCCCAGTGACCAGCCTGCTTGTAAAATAAATTGCATTCAAAGAAATATTTTAGTGAGAGTTTAGAAAAACAAGGTATTAAAACAAAAAAGAGTAGAATTTTTACCTCAAAACCTACTGCCTGATCGCCGACCATCCCCCTTACCCCTTCTCAGCAACTGAGTTCGTGAAGACGTTTTTAGCCGAATTTGGAGCAGTTGGCTCTGATTTGACTTGTCAAAGATATTACTCGATCTAATTTTTAAATGTCTTGATTTTTGACTTGCGTGAACGGTGACTTGATTTGGTCACATTGACTTAATGAGAACATTGCGAAACAGCACAAAACATAATGGCTAAAAAAAGAGAAAGTAACATCTAAACCAAATCCACAAATAAGAATATCATTGTTTTTTTATAATCCTGCCATAACAGAGAAGTTGAAAATATGAACAAATGCACACGCAGGTCCCCAATACAGGGTAACTTGGGTAATGTAAATCAAGTGGTTCATCTGGTTAAAAAGTGGAAGCAGCATTTGTGGCTGGGGTATTAACTAATCTGCGGGACAACACATTATATCACGAGCGGGACACAACTTTTTATTCACTAACATAAGCGAGATAAGGCATTTCGTCATTAACTTGAGCGGGGTATAAAAGCAAAAACAAGAGATATTTGTCATTAATATGAGCGATATATATATATTAATATACCCAGTGCTGCCCATGATATACCCCGTCCAGCTCCAGCTAATGTAACTGGTCGGCAGCGGGAACCACAAACGAAACAAGTATTCACGGGAAACCTTCAGAGGATCTGTGGTATGTACTGATCGTTTCCGTCGCAACCTTCGTATATTCAGCAGAAGAAGTTTCAAAGTTATCAGTGTTGCGTTTTACAAGTTGATTTTAGCCAAAAAAAGAACTAATATAACACTTTTTATTTTGGGACGTTTCGAAAGAGTCGTTTACCGTGTCCAATCAAAATTAAAAATGAAATGATCAGTGATATGGCCTTGATGTTGGTGTCTATCATACACACCCATACTGCTTTAAGCTAGCGTCCAACATGACGTAGTACCATGATAGCCGATGCCATATACATGTGTCCACCGCAAGAACAAAGACATAGCCCAAGTCTTGAGAAAAATGTGACATCTTCTGGCTTCTCCGTTCATTCGAGGTTCATGGAGGCGTCGTCGTCACCGTCGTCATCCTCGCTGCAGGCTTCCATGTTGTAGGTTCGGATGTTACGCATATCGGAGCCAAGCTGTCAAAAATAGGGATATTAATACAATCAACAATTATGCTAATATCTCAAGCCACATTGCAGGGATAAGAGGATGGAATAGGTTATTCATGTTTATCCCCGCGAACTGGAAAACCACGGGGGGTAACAAACGGGCAATAGTCAGATCACCTCGTGCCCACCGTCGGCTTACCGGAGCTATTGCAGTGTGTTGTATAATTGAGACATTTCTCCAATTGGGTAGAACTCATTAATCTGCTGGGTTCAGGAAAATGTTCATTAAATGCCTTGCCCAAGGACACAACCGACTCGCTAGCGACCAGTTTTAAACCAGCAACTTTTCTGTTACCGATTGGACAAACGGATTTATGACAAATCCTTGATACAAATACGGGGAAAGCACAAAGGGAATAAAGAAGGAAGTAACAAAACCGAGCACCAAAATGAAAATTAGGATTTCAGTTAGGGCAGGGGTTAGAGTTAGGGTTAGTTTTTTGGTCGAAATTAATGTTGGGTTCTAAGTTATTATTAACTGATATATATTTCATAATCAATTTCCGTATTTTCTCTGCCTTAAAAAGTAATATTTTGACAAGTTAGTGTAGTAATACTGATGGTTATGTGGATTCTATTATTTGTATGCAGTGTTTTCGGTTTAGAAATACGTAGATGGTTTTCAACAACTGCCCGGGGAACAAAATGCAATAAACAATAATACGAAGAATAAAGCAGAACTAGCTACCAAACAAGCAACTTTTCTCGTCCCAGAGATCGCCATCTTAACAGGATTCAACGATTCAATGATTGAGCGATGGTTGACGTGTTTCGAGGCATCTATGCTGTGTTCTGTTGGGTTTGATTGATTGCCGTTCGCTTCTGTGCCATGCTTCTCTACTTCTGATATAAGATGTGCAAAAGGGACCTATTGTGTGGAATTTTGTATTTGTTAAACGACCAAACCAAATTAACAACCTTTTTTTCACAATAACAATACTACAGTCCTGGTAACAGAACTTTGGGTGGAAGGGAATCTTACAAATGACGGTGTGATAGCTCCCCATTACTTATTTATACTATAAGTGGATAATTACCCGTGGTGTTAACTCTCCATATTTCCTATTTACTGTAATATAAATAAATAAAACATGACGTTTATAGTGACCGTTTATATAACATTTTCTAGGGGTAAATCTAGATTCGACAATTTATGCTAAGTAAATTTGCAATTGAATGTTCATATACATAAAATGCTGATCAAATTAAATTCATACCTGCGCCAGAATCGATAGATTTGAGTTCGTTGCCAACAAAACAGTGATGTAATTTTTGTCATAAAATGTGAAATTGGAGACTGTGCATCGTTCTGAGCTGTCGTTTTCCAGTATTACAGCTTCATCGAAGTGGATAGATATCTTCCGACTTCCACTTTAGATAAAACTTTAGTTTAAATTGGAATAGAAAATACATGTTTATCCCTTGTTGTGAGAAAACGTCAGGGCAATATAGAGCATGCAAATAATTTCATTGTGCCAAGCCTAGAGTTAAAACTATTGCATTGTGTAGAATAGGTTGGGGACATTGCTACAGATTTTGTCAAGCGCAATGCCAGCCAAGTGCTTACTGCGTTGCCATAAAACACAACTGTTTGCCCAGCAGCTTTTTAAATATAACTTAAATTTATCTGATATATTTCAATTTTCCACTTTCTTCTTCCAATTCATTTAAATCGGACATGCATGTGTAATCATTTTATCAGGGGTGTAAGTAAAATCTTTATATCAAATTATTCATGATGCTGTGGTTGTTATTTTTTAAGTTTTATTTATGTTAATTATAGTAAAGTTTATTTAGGGAGTGAAGTTAACATTTGTGATGGAATTTAGAAAGCAAAGGTTGTATCTACCCCAGACTCCCCTCATGACTATAAATGCATGCAATTGTATAAGAATAGTCAGCTTACTCTGCACTTATCTTAACGAAGCTTAGAAGTTGGTTAGGAGGCTCGGTGGTGGTGGATATAACATATGTGGTTGGTGTCACCTCTTTCAACTGTCCTGCACATTCCAAATATAATCAAGTCAGCAAATGTGGGTAAAAGTATGAGTAAAGGGTGGCAGACAAAACCGATTGGATTATGGTTCAATTCCATGGTCAACAGCACTTTTTTACAAAGAGGTCCATTAATATCAATCTTAATCTTATTACACTAAAATAACATTGTGTTAAGACATACCGGTCTGAAGTTACCTAAATCAACCTTCATTTACCAGTCTTATAGTGGATAAACATGAAGTAATAAGATGAAGTCACAAACTACTCCATGGCCTTATACCTCATTGAATATTAAGCGAAGCAAAAGCCAGGATTATCGTAAGGGAAAACTCCCGTCTATTCTGCAGTGCAACAGTGGTAATTACACTCACTAAAATTTTTGAACAACCAATTTATATCCACTGAATCAACATTAAATGAACCCAAGCAAATAAATTCAAGCACCATACTTTTGGCGCTGGGAAGGGCACAACCGCACAAAAAAAGTGTTCCGGTCTGGGATTAAACCCAAACCTCCCTATTTTTAACCTAAATCTTTCCCATTGAGCTTAAACTCCCACACTACGGGACCGGCACCGCCTATGATTTTTAAAAAGATAAATTTTACCTGGAATGTGCCATAAACAGGAATGTAAAGATGTGGATTTTGAACATGAAGCAACCAACACTTGATGTTGGGCACTTTCTTTGCTCGCTGTCAACTGAAATAAAGAAAAAAACAATGTAATTGATCTACTTGATTGGGGTAGGCTGGGGTCACATTCAGGTAACTAAGCTGGGGTCACATTTAGGTAACTAAAGCTTTTCAAGTGCATTGTATATAATGTTTATTATTTCCACTGGGCTTCATCTGCTAAATGCATTAAATCCATTAGATCAAAGCGTGGGTAAGGATAGGATATTTATGTTTATCCCCGAGAATGGGAAAACTAAGGGGAACGAGCAATCGTCAGATCACCTCTCGCCCACCGTCAGGTTACCGGAGCTATTGCAGTGTGTTATATATGCTACACATGTTCCTTCAATTTAGTAGAACCCATTAATCCGCTGGGTTCAGGCAATGTCCATTAGTGCCTTGCATATGGACACAACCGACTAGCTGGTGACCAGTTTCAAACCTGCAACCCTTCGGTTGAATGGCGTCGTACTAAACCACCAGACCAACCAGTCGGACTAAATCAAAAAATCGTAAAACAACAAATATCTTACAGTCGGGCAGCTTAGCAGCCCTTGCAGCTTTTCTCTCAATTCAATAAAAAGTTGACGAAGAGAAGCCGTCGGTCGTTGCTTTATTATCAGCGGGTTGTCTGCCAGAGAAGGGGTGGCCTCCACCAATCGATGCCACTCGTTTCTCTCAGTATTGAGTTGCGATGAGAGAGGTGCATCCTGGAAGTACTGATCTGAAAAACATAATAGAATAATGATAGAATTATAGTATTTTTTAGGGATCGGGCAAAAAGTTCAGATAAAAATCAGAAAATTGAAATATTCGAACATTAAGAGTAAAAAATCTGGTAAGGTCTAAAATCTTCATTAGAAAACGCCAGGTCCAGATTAACAATTTTTTATTGTAAATATTTGTGTATTTGTGTACTCTGTTTATGTTGAGAAGCCTGTCAAGTTACTGTGATAACTCATCATCATAGGATCAGATTTTTATCTCCAAGCATACGACAATGACAATTGTTGCATGATAAATGATTGAACGTTTACAACTTTACATTGTGCCCAAAGTTAGGTGGTAGTTATTGCACTATGTTGCATCCATTTGATTTTTCTCGATTAAGGCAACAGCTGTTGAGTATCTTGCCCAAAATATGGGGGGGGGTAAGCATTACTCGAGTGTGGAAACTCACATGAGTACCGCGATTAAATCTTTTATGCGTGTAACACTAGTAAATCGTTTACTGCGACCGCTTTTTTATGATGCTGCTGTAAGTATTACTTTTTTAGGATGCTGCTGTCAGTATTAACTCATATAAGTAACTTACAGACTTTGTCAAAATTGAAATGTCGGTCCTTCCCAGATGCTTTAAGTTGTTCATGTTCGTGTATGAGGGATTCAGTAATGAAATCTGCCACAAATTCCAATTCGTGGGATGAAATCTGGATCTAGATTAATGAAACTTTAAAAGAAATCACCGTCTGAACACAATGCAACACAATCTGTAGAATAAAACTAGGATAGGATATTCATGGTTATCCCTGTGAATGGGAAAACCAAGAGTGTTAACATACAGGCAACCGTTAAATAACATACAGGCAACCGTTAACTGTTAAACCGTTAAAAGTTAAATCGAAAACAACTAATGTTAATTAAACCTTGGTGTCCTGTTCTTCAGTTGTATCTTGTATTTTGCACCAGGAGTAATGAAGAAAGCGAAAAAACGCAGCAAAGTTCTTTTGACTTTGTTCCACAATACTAGATTAAAAAGTAATGGTATTTATCATGTTACCAGCTACTGTAGGGTATTAAATATAATTAAGTTATTGCTACGTTTTTGCCTAACCCATTAATTCACTGGGTTATCGTGGTGGGCCGAATGGGTCCACACAAATGCACCTAATCCAGTTGGTTTATTTCTTTTAAGCTGCACGCTCGTTAATTATAAAGAAACAGACATCTGTACAGTGGCTCAGAGTGTGTATGTGAACCTGGTTTGATTAATTTCCCTATGTTCCTCAAACAATAGGTTTCGATCACATAACCTTTCTCTTGATGATACTTCAAACTAACGAATGACGAACTAAAAAAGTTTTTTTAATAAAAGCAACAAAATCAGGCTTACTGCTGAAGCTCTCGTGCTTTCAATACAAAGGAACCAGCGCAGTCAAGTGCTTCCTGTGCTAACGTGGAGTTGAAGAGATTGGTGCCACCGAATATCAACGGTTTTTCCATTCCCTGTGAATGTACCACATTACGCCTAGCAAAGCAAATCATGGTTATCCCAGGAGGATTTTACTAACGGGGGTGTTATTATACTGTTTTGTTATTGTATTTTACATTTTTATCTTTAAAATTCCTAATACGCCGTGGTAAAAATCTGTTAAGTGCCTTGCCCAAGGACACGACCGACTAGCTAGCGACTAATTTTAAACCTGCAACCCTTCGGCTGAAAGCAGACGCACTTAACTACCAGACTAATCTGTCGGACTAACTTACCTTTACATCAACTAAATGATAATAAATTGCGTCTGATGCCATTTGGAAATTGATGAGTAATAGTTGAAGAATGGAGGCATAGGATGACTCGACAAATTTCTTCAGTTTCACAACTCCCTTTTCCGTGATACATTTCGTGAGAAAATCTCGAAGGACATCGCTACAAAGAGGCAATGACGAAAACAATTTTTTTTAAAAATTAGCAACCTGTGTAAAAGACTAGGATAGGATAGTAGTTACAACAACAATTATCATTAGAGTCCAGTCACCAGATTGCAATGTATTAAATCCTTAGATCTTTAACTGAAAAGAGATTCTTAACTGAAAAAATGTTTAACTGTTTCTTTATCTATAAATAGTTCTCTGGCAGCAAATCAATTAACTAGTAACTAAATCAAACTCCCAACCCTTTTGCATTTTTCAGCTTTAAATAAACAGAAGAGAAATCCACCTAGATTTTCCCCACAGTAGGAAATGCAGTAGTTCGTCTCCAATGGTCCCGGATACAGGTTTGTTCAACAAATAACACGTCAACTTGGTCTCCATCTCCTGATGGATGTTAACACAGTTTTATAACAGCATCTGACAACATGTGATTCTAATAATTTCTAGAGCAGTGGTTCACAATCTTTTTGTCGTGGTGACCCCCTTACAATTTTTCACGGATTGACCCACACTTTTATTTTATTCTAAATGCAAAATTAGAAAGTAAGCACAAAAATGTTTTACTTGCATTTATTAACAAATAAGTGCGATGGTTGACCTTGTAGGTCTGCAGCTAAACGTGTATGATGCTCCCCTTAACTATTTTTACCAATTTCAAGTCTTGACTGATTTCTGTTGTATAATACACTCATGTGAGGGTTTATTATATACTGCCGATGCGATGTGTGGGTTAGGTATACTGGTGTCTAATGTCTACAGAGTGTTCAATGTTTGTGTTTATTAGTGATATTAGGTTTACACTTACATGGTAAAAACTTAGTTAAAGAGCTAGTTATTACGACCTGACCCTTGTACCTGTATGACAGTATCGCACGATTCATTCATGCAGTCCAACACATTGCTCATGTATTGGATGGTAGAGATGAGGTGACATGCTGTCATGGCGGCACGCTCACATGCGTCAACATCATGTAGTGTCTTCGTCACATCAACCTGGGAAGATTAGGTTAGTGCAATCATCCCTGTGAATGTAAAACGATAGAATAGGACATTCATGTTTATCCCCAAGAACGGGGAAACCTATGGGGGTAAAAATTTCACCCCGCAACCCCCAATGGGTAACCGGAACTATTGAAGTGTTTTTGTATGATACACACCTTTCTTTAATTTAGTAGAACCCATCAATCCACTGGGTGCAGGCAACATCTGCAAACCTTCGGCTAAAAAGCGACGCACCAACCCACCTAGCTAACCAGTCAAACAGTCAGAACTCAGTCGGAAAACACAATGGGGCGTTGTCACATGGGAAACCTTAAGCTAGATGGTATTATAAAGTTTTGCAAATCAAAATACCTCTTCCGGCACTTGAATAAGCGGATGTTACTTGCTAAAAACTAAAATATTTTTTTAACTTAACAATAATCTATTAGTTCCAGCTGTACCCAAATGTATAGTACCTCTTTTCAACCTAATCAGACACCTCTGTTTGCTTCAAATCTACATTACATACAGTTTTTGTTTCAAAGCAACCAATAATAACAATGATTTAAACTTAAATTATCACACCGACCACCTTAAATATTTGACTAGGATGTTGTTGTTTTCCATCCCTGGCAAAGAAACCTTATATTATAAATGTCCATAGACCCATTTTAAACACATTTTCTTGGTCCCTTTGGCCTGTATGGGCCACATGCTAACACAAAGGCTTCTTATGAGTTTGTAAGAGTCAATTGATGATATTGTCGTTTAACAAAAAAATGATAAAAGTTCCATCGAAGAAGCCTGAAATCGCCTTCTAGTTTCTCGAGAACGTCACGTCTAGTACCGAATCTTTGAATTTGCCGGTTTTGGCTCTAAAATATGCCTATCAGTGCAAGTATATGCCTATCAGTATCAGTGAGGACAACCTACCACAGAAGCATGACTTGTTGTGGAAACAGGTTTATTATTTTGAATCGAGATTGTGAAAATGACTTGCTGGAAACTTGCAGTCAGGTACATGTCCATGACCCTGCAAGATGATGCTGGTTGCCCCTGAAAAATCATAAATTAACTCTTTCCCTCCCAACTCGCCATATATCGCGAGTTGGTGGTAAAACATGGCATCCCGACTGTACATAAATGGGTGCAAATCTAAAAAACGATTTCTCCGCAATGCGTAATGGTAGAGACCTCAGCTATAGCTCATTCGATCAAGGAAACCCTATATTTTATTCTCTGTGATTATCGTGGAGAAATATTAAAAATGCGAGGAGTGATAGCCTTTCTTTTTCAAGGCTTCGCCTCTTATTTCTATCGATTTTACACGAATTTACACGTGACTAACTCAGCCAATAGGAGTCGTGTTAACTTGCAGAGAAGCTCTTTTTGTCAAGCAAGTCTTTCTATACATTCTCTGTGAATTTCGTGCCGTTGAGATAAAAAGGAGAGCGTTGGTGACGTTTTCGCAGCAGGCGGTTATGCTCGTGTTCACCAAAGCATGAATCCAACTGGGCCTGCTGTACTGCTGAGCGCACGATAAAGAAAAAGGCGGCGAGACTAGCTAGTTCGGTGTGCCCTGCTTTGAAGAATATTGGATATAGTATTTGTGTTTGTTTGCTTTTGTATGCCCTTTTTACACTTCCTTCACTGTTCTTTTTTATACTTTTTACTATTTTAGTTCTACAAAACTAAAAACTTCAATGCGTTTTGGTTCAATTTTTCATAATATAGTTAGAATAAAGGGCAATTTCAATTAGGAATAGTAAAAAAACTACTAAAGATAAAAATACAGTTCGAATTTTCCTGAGTACAAAAACTATTATACAATCTACATTCCAATTTTCATATCATTTGGGCATTCCAATAATAAGTGAGTATTTCGTTTGTCAGTGCACCTCAAATTTTTCAAAGTCGAGCAGAATTTTCTTTGCATAAAAAGTGGTGTTCACTAAAGTTTACATAATATATTCTTTATTAGAGGTAGATTTTAGATGTGCAGCTTGTTTAAAAGAGGGATAAATTATCTTTCCAACCATACTAAATATTAAATCATAGCATAAACTTTAGAAAAACTGTGCTAATTTGAAAATGACTAAAAATTGTAAAAAACACTGCGGGACAGCATGTTTGAATTAATGCATTTGGCCGGGAGTGAAAGAGTTAAACTTATTATTATTGGAAAGGGAAAGGCATTTATGTTTATCGCTGTGGGTTGGGCCATAAAGGTCGGTATACCACCAGTGGTAATTGTTTTTATGTTAAATACATTCACAAAGATACAGATACCCGCGAAGAGAGCACTGGTTATTAGAAATAAAATCGTGGTCACTCATCCGTAATCATTTAAAACACTAAGCAGTCTCTGATAATTATTTTCACACTGCAAGAATGATCAAATATGAAGAAAAATGATATAAATCGAAAATTGTATCGTCAAGCTGAACAAAAGTCATTGTTAAAAGACCTAAAAACACAACTCACAATCAGAGCTGGGCAATGAATACACAAAATAGGAAAGATTCCGTATGCATAGAGGGTTATATCGCTGTTCTCATCACATAGCAATAACATGTGAAACCTGAAATAGAGTTTAACGATTTTTGGAAACCAAGTAATTAAAAAAATACCCGACGAACTATTTTGCAACAAATGACGAATCACTACAATCATCATGGCAAATCAGCATTACCATTAGTAGCCAACTTGTTTGGTAGATTGGCAATTGCAGTATTTAATATTAAAATGCATAACTTTTTATGGTTCTTAGGATAGGATGGGATAGGATACTCATGTTTATCCCAGTGAATGGAAAAACCAGGGGGGTTAACACACAAGCATCTTTACTGGGTTCAAGCAATTATCGTTAAGTGCCTTGCCCAAAGACACAGCCGACTAGCTAGTGACCAGTTCAGAACCTGCAACCTTTCGGTTGAAAGGCTTCGCACTAAACCGCCAGTCTAACCGGTCAGACATATAGTACATTCATGTTTAGTGCTGGGAAAAGTCATACGATTTTCATGCCCACAGATGGGATTTTAAAGCTATTGCAATGTGCTTACGATGCAGACATTACTACAGTTTTTTACAATCCAGTAAATCACTAAGTCGAGGAAAAATCTGCCCAGCCCAATGATACAACCAAGCTAGCAGTTGGATTAAGTTTGTTAACTTTACGCCTAATGTTTTAAATGAACTAACAGTTTTAATGACTATACATATTAAGGTGTTTTTAAACACAAGCAAGTTTAAAGTACATTAGAGTGCACATATGGTCTGAAAAAGAAACATTAAAATATTTTGTAGATATTAGTAATGTTGCAACTTGCTTTCTTGGTAACTTAACGAATTCCACATAAGCTATAAAAAAACACAAAATCTAATATTCCCAACATTCAAATCCATTAGCCTACTCACTTTGAAGCACCGACAATACTGTTAACATTGACATTGTCGAGTTCTTTTGTCGGTAATTTGGGAAGGTCTGGGATATAATCTTTACATGACAGGGATGCGAAGTTAGGAGAAGATAATTCTGGAAAGAAAGTAATTAGATCAAATAAAAAATCGGCATCTGTATATATTATTGAAAATTGGGAAAAAGTGATATAAAAAGTAACATTTTAATATTAAATACTCTTCAATTGTCAAAAGTAGCATGCATTTAGTCAACTTCCTTTAGGACATGGGCTGACTTGACCGCTATATCCCGGATTTATAATAGCTCGGCGCTAGAGTAATGGTACTTCTATGGCCTAAATTCCTGGTGCCGGTGGCTACCAAGGACCCGTAAGTAATGTAACATTCCATGCATTTCGACTTTAAATGGTGTAAAGGGGCAATAATTTCAGTATAAAAAAACTGCATATTTAATTTTGTGGATAGAAAAAACAGGAAAGGCATTTTGGGAAAACACAAGACTATTTTTGCTTGTATGCTTGAGGCATTTATACTTTCATTTCAACTCATTAATTCACATCTGCTCAGTAAACAAACCAACCAGCCAATGGCTGGTAAAAAAATAATCAATATCAAAGCACCCTTATGGAAAAAAAGTATTCTTTACCGTTTAAATACCGGTCCAAATAAGTCACAAAAAATTTACTTTTATTACTTTTTATTGTTGCCTAACTTCATGAAGTTTGGACAGAAACATACATTAAACGCTACATTGACACAAAAACTTAAACAAAACAAAAAAAACTTTAAAACAAAAAAAACTTAAACACCTTTTGAATGTTCCACCCACTTTAGCAAAGTGGCAGGACTTCGAAGACAAGATTTTTCTTCATTTAAGTGCAAAACTATTTCGGATTTCTCCATGTACACAAACCGCACGCCTCCCTCTTTAGTGTTGTGACCAACCGCAACAACTGTGATGAGAAAGCACTTTAAATGACTGTAGGCCTCTTGAGCCTATTATCATTTTTCTAAAATTGTAAGTTTACTTAAGTACATGGCAATGCAAGCTTACCCTCAATTAAGGCTTTGCGTAAATGCCTAGTTAAAATTCTATAGGATAGGATATATTCATGTTTATGCCGGTGAATGGGAAAACCAACGAAGTTAACACACCGGTAATCGTCAGATCACCTAGCGGCCACCGTCAGGTTACCGGAGCTATTGCAGTGTGTTGTATATGATACACATGGTTCTTTAATCTAGTAGAACCCATTAATCCACTGGGTACAGGCAATGCCTGTTAAGTACCTTGCCCAAGGACACAACCGACTAGCTGGCAACCAGTTTCAAACTTGCAATCTTTCGGTTGAAAGGCATCGCTCTTAACCACCAGAATAACCGGTATGTTATACCCATAAGTCGAAGACCAAAATATTGTACAGGATACAATGGCTGAAACCTGTAAACCCACATTTTTTGCTGTAAAATGACACAACGAGTAATTTTTTCGAAAATAGTGAAGGTGCAACTACTATACTTCTTAAATTTGAACCTTGTTGTATGTTTACCCACCATTTCCATCAGGTCTCCAGCAAATTGTGTTGATCAACGAGCCACTGTCATAAGGAGGAAGAGCCCAAGCCCTTTCCAATGAGGAGAGTCTGTACAAGAGCAGTTCCCCATCTTGCGTGGCCATTGCGAGCAAATCACGCTTTGGTGACCATGACATTAACTTGATTTTCGACTTGAGCTGCTTTTTATCAAACAGTGAGAAGGCATTGCTTGGCATAGCGAGTAAGCTTAATAACCTGGCTGACTATGTGACTGGAAAAAGGAGCCAAGGTTAATCATTCACTCAATCATAACAAACTTTACTTCTTGCAAAACTGAATGGTAAAGGGTACATAATCTAATACACACTACAGAAGTAAAATTCTAATATGTGGATTTCATATCATATTTATTGTTATTGTTTATGCTTAATAAGAGTGAAACTAACTCTGGATAAGATTTTCATGTTCCCCGTGAATGGGAAAACACAAGGGCCAAGGGGCATTCACATGGGTGCCTCTAAATACTACAGGAGCGCTTGGATCGCTTAGATTGCTATGGAAAGTAATTCTAACCCTGTCCCAAACACTTATCTATCTCAACCCCCAGAACTAACTTTAACCCAAACCCTAACTTTAATATCATAATCTTTATTTTATGAGAGAAGTTTTCTCCAAGGCTTTTGTAATTACGAAGCATAGTAAAATCCAAGCGATTCTTTAGTATTTAGAGGTACCGCGTTTACACACAGGAAATCACCAAATTGCTTTGGGGTCAACGATTAGGTTTCCGGGGTTATTGGGGAGTGTTGTGTATGATTGAGACGTTTCTTCAATTTAGTACAAACCAACAACCAATGGGTTCAAGAAATGTTCGCTAAGTGCCCTGCACAAGAACACGACCGACTTCCTATTGCTAACCAGCTATCGATCATTACGATCAACCCATGGAAACAACACGCAGTAGGGATAGGATAGGATATTCATTTTTATCCCCGGTAATGGGAAAACCTAGGGGGTTATCACACGGGCAATCGTCAGATCACCTCGTGCCCATCGTCGGGTTACCGGAGTTATTGCAGTGTTTTGTATATGATAGACACGTTGCTTCAATTTGGTAGAACCCATTAATCCGCTGGGTTCAGGCAATGTCCGTAAAGTGCCTTGCCCAAGGACACAACCGACTAGCTAGCGACCAGTTTCGTACCTGCAACCTTTCGATTGAAAGGCGACGCACTTAACCGCTAGACCACCGGGCCGGACATATCACCTATCAAGCTAATCGACCTGGTTAAAAGGTTTTATGTTATAATTTAGACCATGGTATAAGAATAAAAGAGGAATAAAAACTAAACTATATTTGCAAGAGTAACGGTATACTTTGGTCTTTTAAAACAACATTCTGCGCTACAGGCGAAGTATCTTCAATTACTATCTTCAAGTTGGGGGAATCCCTTAAAAACAAAATGGCGGGAAACAGAACTATCCATAGAAATGTAATAGGATAGGATATTCCTATTATAATATTTTTGTTTAGTAGTAAATGATACACTGGTACAGGTCAATGATAGTATAGGATAGGAAAGGATAGGATATTCATGTTTATCTCGTGATAGGGAAAACGAAGGGAGTTAACACACGGGTAATCGTCAGATCACCTTGCGCCCACCTTCGGGTTACCAGAGCTATTGCAGTCCAGTGTGTTGTTTAATATTCACACGTTTCTTTAATTTAGTAGAACCAATTAATCCGCTGATTTCGGGCAATGTCCGCTAAGTGTCTTGCCCAAGGACACAGCCAAATAGCTAGCAACCAGTACCTTCACACCCTTCGGCTGAAAGGCGACGCAGTGAACCACTAGACTAATCTGTCGGACTATATATAGGCCTACTAGTGAATTATCAGACCGGCAATTGTGATATTATCTCGCGAATAGAAAAGATGGCGTTAATATACGGGTAACTGTCCGATCTTGCGCTCAGCAGCCGACATTCGGATTAACCAGGTACTGCAGTACTTTGTTTATAATGAAAAGTTCGTTAATTTCAGTGGAACCCATTTATCCACTCGGTTCAGACAATTTCTTTAAGTGCACTGCTAAGAACACAACCTGCTAGTTTATATAATATTCATGTTTCATTTTCGGAAAACTGTTGTGGCATGGACATGACTAGTAAAATCGACACAGAGCTAACTACGAAACATAACAGAACGACCACATAACATGTCCGTGACGATTACGACGCCCTTTCATCAAAGAAAATCGGCTGTAATAAAAACATACGGACGAATTGCTGATTTTTTTTTAATTCTATGTTTAGTATGGGACATGATATTCCATAAGTTAGTAAAGGACAGTATTTTCATGTTTTTGTAATGTAAAACATAGTAGCGTTAATACACTACACTCGTCAGATTACCTCTTTTCCAACGTCGGATTAACGGAGCTATTACAGCCCGTGGTGTATTCACTTATGATGTTCCTGATTTTTTTAACGACTGCTAATTATATAATTTTAGGGATTCCATAATTTGAATTGCATACAGCTTTTGTAGTGTATGTTTAAATTTATTTGATTGGAGATAGCTTTAGTTAAGAGTTTAAATCGGACACCACAGGAATATCTTTTTTTAGAAATCGGTTTGGGTAAGGTAGACAGTTGACACAACCAAAATAAAAACAACGACATCACCCTAGATTATTTATTAAGATAAACTGTATAAGTGTAAAAACATTCGTACACAAAATTAGTTTATATTGGATATGGGACATGTTAAGCTGGTTAACAATTGCTCTGCAATATTGAGACTTTTGGAAACTAATTATAAATACTTATATTGCACTATGCACTAGTATCAAAAGAATGAAAGCGCTTGATAAATGCAATAAATCATCAAATAGTTAAGTTTAAAAAACAAATACATGGTAGTATATTTTAATTAGTTTGATTTTATTAAATGCTGCTGGAATGTTAGTAAGTTAAAAATCCTTAGATGTTAGAAAAATACAATATATAGCAAAGCAACAGCAACAGCCCTTTGTGTTATAAAACAAATGAGCATATGTATAGGTAGCCATACATGAAAACCTTAAAACTTGAATTAGTGCAATACTTATTTAGTTTTACTAAATTATAAAACGACAACTTAATGTAACACTTAATTTACAGAAAAGGGCATTGAATGCATAATTGGAACTTAAAAAATTAAAATAATATGGAACAGCAAATTAAACTATTATTTGGAACACAAAAGAAACAAAATTTAAAACTAAATTGATATAATTTGTTTAACTGCAATGAAATATTAAATCCAACATTCTAAAAATCAATTAAAAATTAAATTAGTATGCAACGGAACTTTCAGATCAATGGAACATTGTTGCGGAAATGGAGTAATAATATAAAACAATTAAAATAGCTAAAACACTTGTATAGTCACATTAAGCATCATGCTCTTCACCAAGGCTGTTCAGATCTTCATCTTGTATGTTGGTGATTAGGTTGTTTTTGTAAGGCTTTGGGGATCTCGAGTCTCCAGTGATTGCTTTTACCAACGCTATGAATGGTGCCTCGACCAGCATAGAAACTACAAATGCCATCATTGTTGCGACAACAAGGCAAGCTGTGAAAAGTACGGTGGATTTATTAAAATATTTGTTCGTGTATAATGTCAGCCTTCAGCCGTAAGGTTGGAGGATCCAAACTAGCTGCAAGCTTGTCGGTTTCATACTTAGACTTACAAACTTGCTTGAACCAGTTGGTATAATGGCTTATACAAACAGTTATGTCCACATGTACAATCCTTGCATCCACTATATCAACATCCAATATATGTCCAAGGATCCTACTACACAGAAATTTTTGGTACAGTCGTGTTTTCAGAGTTGTTGCAGTGCATTTTATAATATTTTACAGAACTTAAATTCTTCAATAATCGTATTCACTGGATTGACAAAAGGTAAAGTTTAATCAAAGTCAAGAAAACAAAGAAGCAATTGTATAGTTTGGCGGCCGCTTTCGTTATATTTATTAAATTATATCCTTTTTTTAAATAACGTGTTTTAACAACTGTTCGTTGTGCTGTCTCGGGGCAAAAAATTATTAAACTAAACTAAAACTAATATATAAATTAAAATTGTGAATGATTCGTTAAAATCTACTGTATTATCCATTTAAATCAATGCCCATGTTTCCCTGGTTAGCTCAGTTGATAGAAGAGATCAATGATAACCAGCCGCTGGTTAAAAATATACAACACCTAAACCCATTGTTTTAATAGGTTACAAGTATGAAAACTATAGGAATGTATCAATTACATACAGCACAAGAAATAGCTAAGTTAACCTGACAGTGATGTGCAGTAATCTGACAATTGTCTGTGTTATAACACGCCTGGAATTTTCCCATTCACTTGGACAAAGCAGCAAGATTCTTATATCACTTTGATCAGGGACACAACCATTGAGTTGGTCAGTATGTTAATTAAACAAAAAACTTACCCAAAAACAGCATGATAATGAAATGGATGCTGTAGTGGTAATGTGTTTCCTCTGTTCCTAAGAACCACCAGATTACAAGCGGATGAACTAAATAAGTGCAGTATGTGAGCCGACTCAGCGGTATGAAGCCTCTCCAACTTAGAATTGCATTGACTGGACCTGGAGATAGTTGCACAATAATGATCACAATCGTATTTGTTTTCTTTACCTGTTATAGTATTATATAATTATAATGTGCTATAACGTTATTTTGCCATATTTCCCATTTTATTTTGGGATTTAAATATTTGAATACCATATTTTAATGCGCAAAAATGAAATAAACCAAACAAATCTATGTATATGTAATAAAATAAAATTACTTATTATAATTGAAATATTTGATCAATTTTAAGCTATACCCATTTGGTACTCATTTTAGGTTTACACTATACCTATCCTGCAGCCGTTTGATCTGCTGGTGAGACGGTTGTGTCTTTAGTCAAGCACTTAACAGGCATTAAAATTATTAAAAACTTAATAAACCCCACCAAGTCCTCATTTACCTCCATACCCGCTGACACATGCCACGGTGACCCAAGCTAACCCCACACACCACAGAGGGCGGAACATGGCGTTATAAAAAGCTGCCGTGTCGACTGTTAGAACATGCCCACTGTGAATAGCAGGGAAAAGTCCATAGAGGACAGCACAGTTTATTCCAGCAGCCACCACCCATCCAACAGCAACTACAACCTGCAATTTAATTTGTTAAAGTTTAAATGGTTAATATTAAAATAAGGAAGTAAAAATCCACTGAAGTAAAATAGAGAAAAAGTTAAAAACTATCCATACACCCTAATGTTGTAAGGATAAGCATAAATTGTCAAACATCAATATTTCTGCACTTTGGTAGTGCCAGAGTTTAAAAACTCTTCCAGCAGAATGTGATACAATATAGTTCATCCCATATATGGAAAAGTGTAAGCTGCAAGTAATGTAACAACACAGATAATTAAGAGACAACCTTGTGACCAACTGCAGATTTCCGGGGCTATTGCAGTGTATTATTTATTTAACACAATTTAAGTTTCCATTTTATTCGTCCAGATCTATGGTCTTGTCTAAAGGAACAAAAGAGATTGAACCAAAAACTTGTGGCCATAACCTTCAATGTTATCCACTAGACATTGCAGCCAGACCACAAATCTTATTGTCCAAACGGTTGGTCTAGCGGTTAAGTGCGTTGCCTTTCAATCGAAAGATTGCAGGTGCGAAACTGATCCCTCTAGCTAGTCGGTTGTGTCCTTTGGCAGAGCACTTTACGAACATTGCCTGAACCCAGCGGATTAATGGGTTTTATCAAATTAAAGGAACGTGTCTATCCTATACAACACACTGCGATAGCTGTGGTAACCCGACAATGGGCGCGAGGTGATCTGACGATTGCCCGTGTGATAACCCTCTTGGTTTTCCCATTCATGTGGAAAAAGATGAATATCCTATCCTATCCTACGGTTGATTTTTACATCTAGCAGAATTAAAATGTTATATTAACCTTTGGCATTTTCACTTGATTCTTGTTAAAATATAGTAGATAACCAGTGAGAATTCCAACCGTCCATGCCCCAATTCTACACCACGGCTTGGTATAAAGATCACTTATATATTGGTTGTACACAGGTGTGTCACCACTGTTCAATGCATCTCCACTCGAGTTAGTAGGAGGTGCCATGAGTCCTCCATTCGCCAAGAGGCTAAAATTGTTTTTTTAATAATAAGTTTTATCATTTTTAATCTATAGTGGTTTTAATGGGTTGAGAACTAAACTAAGATTTTTATTATATTAAACAGACAGCAATAGCATTGGTAACCCAGTAGGGTATGAGGGAATATGAGTATTATCTTATAGGCCTAATGCCCTGTGTTTTTTCATAGCAGGGATAAACATGTAAAACCTCACACAATTCTAACACATTCCTGAACCTAACACATTCCTGCTCCATTTAAATAACATCTACCCGGGATTTGAAGATAATTAGAGTAGTAACTTACTTTGCAAGGTAACCGATGCCGATAACTTGCGGCTGTTGCTTTGTGTAAGATGAGAATCCCCCAGTGATCGCAATGCTGGTGACGCCGAGAAATGATGTAAGAGCAATTCCAATCCAAGGCGACCTTATCGTTAAAGAAAACTTTAGGGATTTGATGGTTATGTTTTATAACCTTAAAATCAAATACGCAAGGAGCGTTATTACAAAGGCAAACATTGGATTATCTCGACGCCACAGTCTACCTAATGGTGTTATAGAAATGTGTTGGATATGATCGATATGTTTCTTTAGTTTTAGTAGAACCCAATAATCCGCTGGGTTTAGGCATTGTCTACTAAGTGCTGGGACCGTGTCTTTTTATTGTTCACAGTTAATATTGAGTTTTCCTGGCGTTTTTTTAAGCCAGTGACCTTGCCCATACTGATCATATTTTAGTAAAATTTATTTATGGCACAGAAACCTTTAAAAAAAGCAATGATCTAGCGGGAACTTAAAAAAATGAGTACTTTTTCTTACTTGTACAAAGCATAGAGCAACAGTGGAGCCAACATGTAGAACTGGGTATCGTTTGCTAAGTACCAGCCCCAACCGTAACACTGGAACAAAATATGGAAATCTCTTAGTTAAGAGGCAGTAGAAAAGAATGGAATACTTATTTCTGGTTTTATTTACACCACTTTTAAGCTGACAATGCAATAAACAACTAATGCAATAAATGGCTTAATAATTTATGTTTGCCCTGTCGTCACAGAAATGACAGTGGTTTTACCTCAGCAGGTTACGGAATGCCTACATTCAGATTACCAGTGAATCATTGCATTCTGTTTATCAATTGTTTCTATTACAATTAAAAATAATTTATGCACCACATGATCCAGGACCGGGTAAGTGCACATTAGTTTTCATATTTAAGGAGTGCAGTGCGTCTTTTGTCGTAGGCCTACTTATATTTTCTAAACAGTAGAAAAGTGTTTAAAATGGCAGTGCCAAGATTTCTTCGACAGCTATCGGCATTTCAGAAAACTTTATGCATGATACTACCACCTTTGTTGCTTCTTCCAATCCCAATAGTAATTGGTGCAAGGTAATAATGGAAAGTAAAACCCTAAACGCAACAGATCAGATCGCTCGAATGTGAAGATCCACAAAACTTGGATTACTTAAATTTAATGAAGGAATGAACACTATGCAATAACAGAGGAAATCCGATAAGGATGGAAAAGCATGTTGATTTCTGTTGTTTTAAAGATAAGGGGGTTATAGATCTCTGACATTGCTATATCAATGTAAATTAAAATTACAGATTGTTTTATTTAACTTAAAAGTAGAATTTATAAAGTCAACCCAGCATTAATCGGAGCAATACATGAATGCAAAATCACCTCTTCTTCCATAGCCACAGGGTACAAGTTGTTCATATACAATAAGTTAGTCCACCAGTACTTCTGGCATTGATCAGCTAGGCCCATGGTTATGGGTGGCCAGTTGGGGCCATCTCCTAACATTGGGTACAGGCTAACAACGAACAGTATGCAGAACGTGTATGCTGGGGTGAGTCTGGAAAGTTTTGGGGATTGATTTTATAATGACTTAAGCTTGGTGCACGAGAATACATGTATTTCCAACAAAATTTGTAACAGCCATGGCCACAAGTTCCGCTTCTACTAGCTTTACTAGGTGTTTTTCCTGGTGGCAAACCGCAAAGGCCTTTATCACACAGGCAATTGTCATGTTATTATGCATATACTCACAGGTTATCAGAGCCAAGTCCGACCAGTTAGTCTGGCGGTTTAGTGCAACACCTTTCAACCGATAGGTTGCAGGTTCAAAACTGGTCGCTAGCGAGTCGGTTGTGTCCTTGTGCAAGACACTTAACGGACATTGCCTGTTCCCAGCGGATTATTGGGTTCTACCAAATTAAAGGAACATGTCTATGATACACAAAAAACTGCAATAGCTCAGGTAACCAGACGATGTGCGCGAGGTGATCTGACGATTGCCCGTGTGTTAACCCCCCTTGGGTTTTCCCATTCACGGGGATAAACATGAATATTGTATCCCTCCTAGCAAAGCTATTGTGTTGTCTATGCTTGCGACATTTTTTTTAATTCTAGTAAAACTCATTGATCCACATGGTCCATGCGATGTTCCCTAAATATTCTGATATTTTTATTCAATTTCACCTTAAATAGCGATGCAAATACATAAGTGGGACGTTCATTTTCCCGTCTCTTCTGCCAAGTTCCTTTAATCCAAGGTAAGCAACAAGCAGTCCACTGAGGTAGAAGAAAGAATCCACCGACACAGTGGCATTGGCGACCGCCTGGAACTCCCAATGGTCAATTAAGTACCGAGCCGAGAACATCAAGTTATCTGCAAATGCGCGAAAATGTAAACAATTGAATTTTTTTGTATAAAAAAGTTTCTTGGGTTATTGTATTTTCTCTACACATGTATTTAAAAAGCATTCACAGTGGCATTTTACTTTGTATTTCAACAATAACATCTCCTTATTTAGTTGGTTTAGCAGGACTGGTTTTCTAACATTTAAATGAAGCGATTGATTACATATGATAAAAGTGAACCTGTGTCTACTTGGTTGGCACAAGTAGTTATTGACAGTTGTACTTTTTCTTTTCAGTTAACCCAGTGTATCCCAACCAAGGAAATACCATTAGATAAGGGGAGCAATTTTGGGAAGAAATGTATCAAAAAAGTTAAGAAATCACTGATGTTAACCGTAATCTGAATCTCTGCAGTGTATACAAAGCTCTATCCCATACACAGCTGTAACTCATTGAAAGCTCAATTTAATAGTTTGATGATAGCATACCCAGTGCAGAGTTTAAAACTTGACAATCATTTTAACACATTCAAAATGCCAGGCAAAAAGCGAACTTGTTATTCCAGTAAATTGAGCAACCCAAGCTCTGATTGATGATTAACAACCAAGAAGTATTAATATCTCACATGTCAGTATTTCATAAGTCATGTTTAATGCACAAATAAATGAGGTTTATGTCAATATTTAGTTTGAATGCAATATGCAGAAAACAAACATTGGATAAGAGATTGGCAGCAAACAAACAAATGCCAAGCCAGCTAGATCAAAGTGCAATGAAGATTTATATAAATTGATTATACAGCATTTTTTGTAAAATCTGTTTAAATAAGATCTGATTGTATTACTTGATGGATTAGTGCATTGGCTATTAGCCACTAGGCTTTGGGATCAAAACATGTTGTTTGCTAGGTGGTGTGTTCTCCTGTTGGCAAGGTACGTTGGGGACATTGTCAAAACTAGGGGTTGTACTAAAACTGAAAAAAATCTCACAACCATATATGTTACACTCTACGATGGCTTTAGTAATAGGCATAAAACATAAATGTTAGCACTAAAAAACTGCAATATGTTGGGTAAATATTGCCCATGTCATAACATTCCATGGATTTTTCTATTCCTCCAAAAAACATCAGTTGACTTATCGATTTAAGGTAGCATGGCATTTGAATTTATATCCTCAAGCTAATATGTGCTTTAGGTTTGGCAGCCGCATCCGCTATATTTATTAAACTGTAGCCTTTATTTAATGACAGGTTTTAACCACTGTATGTTTTCCGTCTTTTTTTGTTACTGCGTCGTAATTTTATTAATTTGCCATTTTTAAATACTGGGGGAAAAATGAATAAACTAAACTACACTTAAACTAAACTAATCCACAAATTAAGAACACTATTTTAACAAGCGAAAGCGTTTCAACCAACTGTTTCCAGCAACTTACCTGAATAGGCGACGGAGAAGAGGAAAGCATGACCCAACATGACCCATGACATGCTCAGAAAGCGCATCCCGTGCAAACAATCGATCTGACCAACTTTTTTCTCGGTGGTCAGCAAAATCTTCGTGTTGGTTATCAACGAGAACGATATCGCAAGTTTGTGGAGTTTGCCAGCTGTGAATTTTTGGACATTGTTTGTGGTCATATAAATGACATTAAGTTCGATCAATTTTTAATGCCAAATCCATTTAAATTATAACCGTAAAATCCATTTATCCTATTGACGCAACACCACTAAGTCAGTGGGAAGGTGTGAGGAAATTAAACATGTTTTTTTTAAAACAAGTTAACATTGGTCAAAGCAAGGAATGCAAATTGCTTGGGAGTGGATTTTGGGGTTAAACAAAAACTGAAGTAACACTATGTGGGAACAAGGCACTTCCTTTTGATTTAACAAGCCACCTATTCTTATGTTGGTAATTGGCTATAACAGCTAAGGGGTACACATACACTTTTGAGCAGCTTGAAAATACAGGCCGATAAAAAAAATTATTTGCAGAGAGTAGTTAAACGAAAAATCTCCTATAAATACAACTCAGGAAACGAAAA
>CH002409.1:67231-86089 GCA_000149265.1 Ciona savignyi | reverse complement strand
TCAGTGCAATGTGGCATGCTTGTCACAATCATGAGTCAGGAACATATCTTCGTTTTTAAGGAAGTTACCCTAAGTAAATGTTTTCTTTCTTTTAAGTGACACAGGGTGGCTAACGATCTAGCATTTCACCAAATCTGATCAAAATTAGAGCAGCCGGTTAAACGCTATGTTCCGAAAAGCTAATTTTTTAGAAAAATAACCGTTTTGGATTTTAACGTCTCCGGGGAGTTCCCCTAGATTTATCACCCACAATTTTGCTCCTGCGTATCTAGACCATTTTGTCTAACAAATCACCAAGTTTCATTGCGATTCCAATATTCCTTCTGGTAGATGTCGGGGCGACATGCCATGCCTGTCACAATCATGATTTGAGAACAAAATCTTATTTTTTAGGGTATTTCCCTAGATATTTTTTTATTTTTTTCTAATTGTTAAATCAGTGACTAATGCCCTTACATTCTACCAAATCTGATTAAAATTGGAGCAGTTGTTTAAGCGCTATGCCCAAAAAAGCTAATTTTTGGAAATAAATACCGTTTTGGTTTTTAATGTCTCAGGGGAATTCCCCTAAAATTATCACCCAAAATTTTGGTTTCTGCATATCTAGACCATGTTGTCTAACAAATCACCAAGTTTCATTGCGATTCCATTATTCCTTCTGGTAGATGTCGGGGCGCCATGCCATGCCTGTCAAGCGTTTGACGAAGAAAAAAACGAAAAAAAAAACGAAAAAAAAACGGACAAAAACAATATGTGACCCATTTTTTTCAAATGGGACCCATAATAAGGTAAGAACATTTTTACTTTATTCATTTATGTATGGGTTCTTTATTCACCTCTGTGTTGCTAGAATCCTATTATTAGAATAATATGAGAATTCGAATGGCAACAGTCTGAGCTTGGAAAATCGTACTCCTCTCATTCGCTAGAGGGCGTGAATAAGTAAAAAAAGTTTATTCACTAGAGTTAGAGAAATAATAGTAGTCGTGTGGCCGGATGGTTTACGCGACCGACACATATACCGGCTACTATACAAAAACGGCCCAAGTGACGAGTCTATCATGGGTCGAAACCTAGCTCAGTAAAAAAAATTAAAATGGCTCGTTTAAACAGGTGTCTTCTCAGCGTCGCATTTCCACCACCAACCTAGACCCCTTTGACATTCCAATTCTGGGTACCATTTGAAAAAATGGATATACATATTGATAAACACATATTGTTTTTGTCCGTTTTTTTTCCTTTTTTTGTTAAACGCTTGACAGACATAGCTTGTGGCTCCAACATCTACCATAAGGAATAAGGGAATCGCAATGAAACTTGGTGATTTGTTAGACTGGTCTAGATATGCAGAAACCAAAATTTTGGGTGATAGAATTCCCCTGGGACTTTAAAAACGAAAATGGTACTGCTTTCTAAAAAAATATTTTTTGGGGGCATAGCGCTTGAACGGCTACTCCAATTTAAATCAGATTTGGTGAAATTTAAGTGCATTAGCCACTGATTTAACATTTAGAAGAAATGAAAAAGATTACCTAGGAAAATACCCTAAACAATAAGATTTTGTTTTCATATTATGATTGTGACAGACATGCCATGTCGTCCCGACATCCACCAAAAGGAATAATAGAATCGCAGTAAAACTTTGTCATTTGTTAGACAACATTGTCTACATATGCAAAAAAACAACATTTTGGGTCATAAAGGGTAATTCCCTTAAAAACGAAGATATGTTCCTGAATTATGATTGTGACAAACATGCCATATCGCACTGACATCTCCAACAAGGAGTCGACAAATCAGGATTTAAAACTTTAGGAATTGTTAGACAACATGTCCCACAGAAGATTGGTTTGATAACTATGGGATCCATGCGTTTATGCTTGCAGAAACAAACTGCATAGGCTACTCGGGGTATAAAATACAAATTGTGGTTAGGGACCCAGTAGCATGAATATATGGCACACAACATGTGTTTTTGAATAGTGGTGGTTAAACACGTGGTTGACACTCTCTAGTTTTTAGAAAATTTTGCTTAAAATTATTTATGTAGAATTTGCAAGTTTATTTATAGTTAGTTTAGCTGCGTATGTAATAGGTCATAACAGTCATATCAGCCTATACGAGATACAATTACATTTTGTGTAAGTTTCAACTATAGAGATGTCCATGTTAATACCATCAATAGATAGAATTCTTATTGAATTATATGGTTACCTTTTAACGGATATTACCACACATGTTGGTAAATAACTCGATGTCAAAATGTTGTAATTCCTGTTTCGCTATCTTTGTCAATCTAGGTCAAAGACTGGTCGGACAAGTTATTTTTGACTCCGAACTCCATCTTGTATTGCCTTGTTGTGTTTAATACTACGTGGGAGATCTTGTTACCAAACAATAGGCATTCTACTGTCGTCAGGTTCTTTTTAATAGATATTTTGAGTTGTTATTTTTATAGTTTCGCTTTTTGGAATTCAAGTTCCCTTTTTATTTATTTAAAGATCAAATGTTTTGTAGGCAACGACTTAGGAATGCGTTGTCAGCATCTAAGAACCTAAACAAACCACGCCTATAACCCACCCTGGGTAAAGTACAGTCCACACACGAGCGATTTGTTGTGATAAAGTCGTTAATTTTAAACATATTTTGTAACCCAACACGATAAGCTTGCTAGGGGGTCAGTGCTTTCAATACGACATACCCTCGCGGACAGAATTAAAGTACATTTCCAGAAGTAATTAATATCTGCAACTCTTTGAAATGGTCTTATGTTCGAAATATGATATGACAACATACCCCCCTTATATAACTCAAAATAACAAAAACTACAAATTCTTTTGGACTGTCAATCGCCTTTTATAACTAGGAAGGATAATATTTCCAATTTGCCCGAATTCTCAAACTACAGCAACAAACAAAGTTTTTTTTTATAGAATGGTCTGTAAAATAACAAAAACTACAAATTCTTTTGGACTGTCAATTGTCTTTTATAACTTGAAAGGATAATATTTCCAATTTGCCCGAATTCTCAAACTACAGCCAGTCGTTTTGGACTGTCAATTGCCTTTTATAACTTGAAATGATAATATTTTCAAAGATGAATATCCTAATATTTCCAATTTACCGGAAAACTACAGCTAGCTATCCGAACAAATGAACATTTTTTTACGGAATTGTTTGTATTATCAACAAGAACAGAACTTGGGGGCGACATAGGGAATAAATCACAGTGGAGAACTGAAGCGACTGATTGGTTTCCGTGGCCCAATTTAGACTAAACTTCCACCAAACACGAAAGTTGCAATCACAGATACAAAAATATAGAAGACCAAAGAATCGGCGCAAGGGGAATTCCCGTATATGGGCTCGTTACGTCACTTGTTCTTGTATTGCACATTGTACACTGAATTGCCTAGGTAGGCAGGGAACATACGGGTCCCGAGGAAAGAAAGGTAAAGACTCGGGTAGTATTGGGGGGTTGGAAGACTAATATTGGAGGTGGGGGGTGGGGGGTCCTGCTGCGTGATTACGTCATCGTTTACGCAGCGGAAAGTCGGAACTAGGTTAAGGGGCAACATCAACAATACCGGTACACAGTAACCAAGCGCATGACGCACGACGCATTGCGTAAATCGGAAAACGCAAAGCGAGTTCCGCGATGACAGCTGTTTCACAGTGCTGGGTGGTGACGTCATGTAGACCCCTACGTCATTGAGGCCTACGTCATAGTAACCAGAGAAACGTAGCGTGCGGAAAAGGAAAATGTGTTTTACAGAACGGTACCGTACACAGAATAAATAAATAATAAATAAATATACTATGAAAAGAAAGGACAAGGTAATTTGCATTGGGGCCGACCGACGGAGTCGCACGTGAGCGAAACTTAGTTCTAAGCGTTTATTGGGACGCTTAATCGCTTGGTGCTGGCGCGAATTATAATGTTGGTGGGTAGGCCTTCATCATACTTGGCTCTTTTGTTCGCTGGAGGGAGACGTTGAGGTCGGGCGCCGGACCACGGGGGTCGGGGGTGTCGTAGTAACCGGCGGTGGGACGTTGACTAGAGGAGGGCGGTATCGGATCTCAGCTGCTGCCTCCTCTTTAGCCATGGCTTTGTGCTTCTTGGGGAATAGTGTACGGATGTATGAAGTGCGCAGGAGCTCGAATTGAGTGTCAGGTTCAATCTCGTACGATTGGATTCGTCCCTTTCTATCTTGGCCCAGTGGAAGGTAGACATACCTGGGGAAGAATGATCGGTTTAAATTCAAATCTTTTAATTCGACTCCGTTTTAATGGTTTAAGCTGCTAGAAAAATTCATTATTTTATTGTCTTTTCTCCAATTAAAAAAACAAAATTTTAGTGGGAAGGGGTTATAGAAAAGTGACTACATCCTTAATGGACGATAGGTGACCAAAAAAGGCTGTCTATTTAATATTTGTAAACATTTATTTAGATTTAATTTTTGTATACATTTATTAGATGACGTGTTTTAACGACTGTTTTGCCGTCTTTTCCTGATCCTGTGTCATTTACGTTTTTTTTTTTTTACCCGTGTAGTTTTCTCTCCTAGTCTTTAACATTGTTTCGGCAGGTTTTTACACGACAATTTACCTTTTGATTTTCCCTCGTTTTTGTTCGTATTTTTTCGTTTTTTTTGTTTTTTGCCTTTTTTCGCTTTTTTCCGTTTTGTTGTTTTTTTGCACTTTTTCGCTTTTTCCCGTTTTTTTTTATATTTTTTTCGCCTTTTTCGTTTTTTTATCGATTTTTAACCTCTTGTAGTTTAAACACCTTATCTTTAACATTGTTTCAACAGGTTTCCAACAAACACGAATTAATTACCTTCTTTGTTCAGTTGCGTCGAATATTTTGATTCTTTTCAGGTGAATGTTTTCTGTTGGACAAAAGAACCAGGTCCAGCATGTAGGGCGCTCCCATCGGAAGGTGATTCGTTGGATTTCCCCGATATCCTGGGTGGTATCCTGCGTCACAAGGAATCGCGTCGTCTTCCCCGCGATCACGTGGAAGGTGGAACCACTGCGGAAATGACGTTTTAGCAATGTCAGCCAAAATAGAATTTGACGCAAAACCGTAAATGCATAGAAGAATAGGATATTCATGTTTATCCCCGTGAATGGAAAACAAAGGGGGGTTAACACACGGGCAATCGTCAGATCACCTTGCGCCCACCGTCGGGTTACCGGAGCTATTGCAGTGTGTTGTATATGATAGACACGATCCTTCAATTTGGTAGAACCTATTAATCCGCTGGGTTCAGGCAATGTCCGTTAAGTGCCTTGCCCAAGTACACAACCGACTAGCTAGCGACCAGTTTCGCACTTGCAACCCTTCGGATAAAAGCCGTCGCACAAACCCACCAGACTAATCAGTCAGACACAATAAACAGTTTCAACGCCAAACCGCGACCCCGAAGTTGGTAGTTCATACAACTTACTCGTTAAGAGCGATTTCCGCCGTGCTACCACGTTCCCCATGGAAAGTGAGGTACAACTTTGCCTTGAATCCTTCGATATTCACGTTCGAGTAGGTCTTAGTGTCGTTTCGCCAATGAATTTGAACTTGGTAATGCTTAACTGGGGAAGGAACTTGGTTTAGAAAAAGAAAATACTTTATTCTCTTGTAAAGAGTAAAATAGAACAAATATTTATAGAAGCCACGTTAAACAATTAAACATGAAAATGAATTTATAATGATGCTAGCTTCGAACCCAAAACCACTGGGGGAAACTAAAAGGAGGGAAAGCGGGAAGGCAGAAAAGAGGGAAACTGTACTTTAACATGAGTATTAAGGCATTATGGTTGGTTTTAAACATGGGGTTGGAGTTATGGTTAGTTCTGGAGTTGAGATTAGTGTTTAGAGAAGGGTTAAAATTAATTTCCATAGTTTTGGTAAGCAGTTTCCCTCCTTCCCTCCTTTTAGTGAATTTTTAAAAATGAATTTTTAAAGATTCTAACTTCGAACCCAGAACCACTACGTCATTTAATTTATTGAAGTCAGTGACGTAAAATGGGGAATTACCTGTGAATGGATTGTGACTGCTGGTGGTGAGGTAATATTTGACCTGGTTCTTCCTGCCGTTAGGAGGGGTAGCCCAGTATCCCATCCTGCGACACCGGTTCCCACCGATACCAGTCTCGCTGTGGCCGCATCGGAGGCACACGCCACGCTGTGGAAACAAAGGGGTTATTTTTTACTCGAACTAGGGGCTGTTGGACTATTTTTTCTTTTTTTACTCGAACTAGAAACTTTTGGACTATTTTTTCGTTTTTTACTCGAACTACGAACTCTTTGGACTATTTTTTTAATTTTTTTACTCGAACTAGGAACTCTTTACAAATAGTGCCTTTTGTGCTATATGTATAAAAGATTCGTTCACGCAAAACAGGGGTCCAAATATAGACTCGGCCGTTGTGGTTATATTCAAATTTTGTATTGGCGGAACTTTAAATAAACATTTATAAATCCCACGTCGTGAGAGAATAACCGACGACGGCGCCAAGTTACTGCGGTTTGTAACAAAAGATAAGATATTCATGTTACTTCCGTTAATGGGGAATCCAAGGGGGTTAACACACGGACAATCGTCAGATCACGTCGCACCCACCAATTAATTTAGTAGAATCCATTAATCCGCTGTGTTCAAGCAATTTCCGTTAAGTGCTTTGCCCAAGGACACAACCGACCAGCTAGCGATGAGTTTCCTACTTACAACCCTTCGGCTAAAAGACAACACACTAGCACACATCTATCCATAAAAAAAACACCAGACTAATTTGTTGTCAACGGCGTTTTCTTACCTTGAATTTTTCATAACTGCTGCATCGATAGGCAGAGAGCCACGGTTCATCGCCGGTCGCGTTGATGCTTGCTGCAAATAGCTCAGTCGCGCGAAGGTGGCCGCACGCGGTCGAATCAGCCAAGGCTGGAAAGGAAAAACAACGATTAAACAAACCCTCTATGCAAATATGTCACGTGCGTTGTGCGCATGGGAGATTTAACTGTCTGTGTGAGCTATTTATGGAGGAAAGCACGCCGGTTAAATGGGTGCTTATACCCCTGGAAGCATAGAAGAGCATACGAGTACCGCGTGAATAGGGTTGAAGAGGCACTGGTGGCACGAACAGTAGCTTGGTATGTTGCCAAGGACCGACGGATAACAGTTGAACGTGAATATTCTCGAAAGTACAGTTAATTTTTGGATCGCGTACCAAGGTCAAATCGGAATGTTAAAACCACCGAACCCCCCTCGGGGCTATAAAGGGAACCGCGGACGTCTTAAGTAATCATAACACCAACATTTCTACTTAAAACCTCGTCAAGTCCTTTGAAGCTAGTTTGCACAAAATCTGTCTCCAGTTTTCGCTAATCCAACCAGATTGCACCACATTGCCTACGCTGCAAATCTTATCCGCGGAATCGCATAAAATTTACGATTTTTTATCCGCGGAATCGCATAAAATTTACGATTTTTAAACAACCAGCTCAAGTACACTGTTTACAATCGATAAGTGGGTTTTAGCCGCGGTGTTGGGACAGGACATGTAACATGATGTGTTATGTAAGTGTGAATGGCAGATATACTACCATCTACCGTGGTAGAACATATACTAACGGGTAACTTGGTTAAAATCTTTATATTAAAGCCACTGCTTATAGCGGGTTATCGTATACAAGCCGGCATATGGTGCGTACGTGATAAGTTAATGCGATGTCGGTGTGCTTTAGTAACCTCTACCGGATCTAAACGACCTTATGCTATTGTTGGTGGTACAGCAGGAAATATGCGATTGAGCGTCATAATAGGAATTGTCAGTCACAGACCATACATATTCCACTATATGTGCCATGATTCCACTGGTACAAGCGGTTGTGAACAAACTTCTGATATAAAGTCGCCACTTTTATATTTTGTCAATGACCGGGAATTTACTTAGCGATTACAAAAGCGCTTAATACTGTTGGTGGTACGTCGGCGCTACAGTAGCGGAGGTTACTGTAGGTCAATTTCCGACAGGTTACTACGGTTGAACGATTCCGAGTTCGTACGTTGCTATCTCTATAGAACGACCTCAATGGCCGCTACTGGGATCGACGCGTCATCGAAGAGATCAAGGGGTGTCGACCGAGAATCGTACGATTTGTCGATGGCATTGTTACGTCACTATTACGATAGTGATTCACAGAGAAGTCACGGGATAGTGACCGAAGGATCGCGATGGGAATTTCTCCACAATTTCCGTTGGAAATTTTGGCGCGATTTTCGTAACGGGGTTGGATAAATATTTGACTACACATCCCGAGCGAAAATAAAAGAAACGAGCATTACGTCAAGATATCCCGTTGCGATACTTATGACTTCCGCATTTCTACGACAATATGGTCATATTCGACCGCTGAAGTATTTAAATTCCGAACATTCCAGTATTTTTGGCATCGCATGAGTGAGTTAACACGTGATTTTGAAATACCGGGTGTTCCCATACGCCCGATGGCGTGTTTTTTACCATCGAGTATAAGTCGCCTTTCCGAAACCGCTGTTTCCTTTGATATAAAACCCGATTTCGTGAGTGGAAACTTTCGGTATCATTAAAGGTAGTTGTGTTAATTCGGTATCTTTACCAGTTGATTACGTGACTTTCACGATGATGGTGTGCGCACAGTTGCTAGGCTCTTATACAAACTCTATCTTCAATAGAATGCCACGTCATTGCTAATTCAAGCACGTGTGGATAACTGCGTTTGTACAAGCACCATGTGGCTACGTATGTTCTCAAGGACTCGTGGCGTGGTGTGTAATATGATGTTAACAATTGACTATTTACGTGGTTATCACCAATTTATCGGCTTTCTTTTAATGAGCGACCCAATAACTTTTACAGTACTTATCGAAAACTTATTTATTTCAAGGACAGTCAACAAAACAAGTCGACTGTTAGGAAATCTAAGCGACGACGAATTAAGCTCAAGGCTATTTTCATCATGCGCATCGTAGCCCGATATAACACACATTTAAGCTGGTAAACAAGGTTAAAAAGCCTAGAATTGAATGTTTTTAAAAGATTTTGTCGAAAACGTCAATTTTTATTGATGTTATGCTTTGCATATTATTGATTAGGTTTTTACAGTGGAAAATACTTACATGAAACCCATGTTTTTTCACTGTCCCAATCTGCACATCCAGTTTGATAAACTCCACCATTAGGAAAGAAATCGGCATGTCCTAACTGTCTGCCCAAGCCAAGAGCTGAAAAGTAGTTTCTCGTCAGGGATATAATAGAACAAAACGTCGTTCGGGAATTACAAAGGAAACATTCTTAAGCGTCATCTTTATTATGGTGCTGTTACTAGGTTTCTATCGCGGGTCATATTACAGGACAGGGGAAAGATGGAAAGATACAAACTTACACAAGTGTGTGATGGTGGAAAGTATAGTTTAGCAGGAAACTTACCAGGAGTGACGGATGGTTCTGTGTCGGTGTGAATCACGTCCACAAACTTCGCATCTCCCTTGTCAAGTCGCCCCGTGGAGTTGTCGAAATTAAATTCCGGGCTTGCTGGGTCCAATCCAGTTATCCGGCCAACGACGTGTCTCTTCCCGGCTTGCTGGACTTTCTTCCCGGCGAAACCCGCAACGTGAGCTCCCAAACTGAACCCAATGAGGTGGAAATCCTCAGCCCGGGCGTCGAACACTTCCTGTAGAAAAATACAACATTGCATTAAAAGTGTTAAGTTTTATTTTTTGTTTTTACGGTAAAAACACGAAGCAGACCGGACCTTTTATGAAAAAATTGAAAACGGAAAAATACGGCATATCAATTGGTTAAATTAAAAGACATATATAATCCAATAAATTATTCAATTTAGGTAAATAGAGACGTGGCCGCCATACCAACGTATAAAAATTATAAAAAAACACTGGAAAATTAAAGTTTATATCAAATTGTTTACACTTAAGGTGTCCAAACATCTATAATTGTGCCCAAACATGCGCATGCTTACCATTAACATGTTGATGAGGTAAGCAACTTGCGCACCTACAACACGAGTATTAGCGGCTGCGTTCTCGTATTGTAACTGCGAACCTTTCACCCAGTTAATTTGGATCACATTTACATCTTCTTGGTATATAATGGCGTTGGTAATGACGGAGACCCATTTCGGTAATATTTCAACGATAGGAAGAAACTGTGGATTAGAAAAATGTTAAAGCGGCCAAGTACGCTAAGTTACCAGTGCTTATTAAAGATAACTTACCACGTAACCGTGAATAACTATCTTCGTTCGTTTTTTAGGATCGAATAAGGACTTGGTCAGGTTTTTAGTTTCAGGCAAAATTCGTTGGTCAACGTCAGGGTTATTTCTTGTCCTTAGGTAATATTCGGTTTGGATCTTAGCAGGCGACATAGGTAAGGGTAAAGTGGGTGAAAATGGGGGTAGGCTTGAAAAACAGCCCAAATGGTCGTAGCAAACGGTTTGTTTTGTCCCTTGTGCAATAGATTGCTTGGTTTTGTAGCCTAAAAATAAAAATGTTGATTATATATGAGTATGGTAGATAATATAGGGGCAATTTGCTTGGTTTTGTAGCCTAAAAATAAAAATGTTGATTATATAAGGGTATGGTAGATAATATAGAGGTAATTTAAAGGATCAAAATACTTACTTTTTACAGGCGTGAAGCTGAGGTAAACATAGAAGATGCAAATTTTAAGTAAAACCGCCAGTGACATTCTTGGCCTTTTAAAGGACGGCTTTTTATGAGTGACTCGACTGCGTTTCATCTTTTTCAAATTTGGTTGAATTCGAACTTTTCTTTAGTTTCAAAGAATAAAGAGAGAATTATATGACAAATTCAACTAATGAAAATTAACCTTAACAAATTTAACGAAAACGAATTTCTGAAAATGCAAAAACGACTGAATTACGATTTAAACCACATCACGGGCCGCATGTTATATATTATATGTCAACTTTGTTGACAGTAATCTTATAACCTTATCGAAGAACATGTGAAAGTTGACCTTACATATGATCGGCTATATATTAATCAGAACAGATTCAACATATTGATCAAACTCGGCACTTGATATGTATATTTGCTCTGCTACTACAAAGTACACATAACACTGATTAGCAAGGTCGTATACATATTTAAACTTTCCACGTTACAATAAGATAGACTGTTATAACACTGATTAAGTCGCGTTGACGGCGCTGGAGCTTAACTTTACCTAGGCTAAATAGTTTAAAAGGTAACAGTTTGTTCTTTTATGACTATCCGACTTTTTATACCAGTACTATTATTACTTTAGAGCAGGCAGAGTTCCTATAATCACTGTGATATCTCTCAATTACAAGCATACAGATCATAATTAAAACCTTTTACCCTAGCTCTTGTTTACCTGGCGCTTCTTAAACTGCTTCTCAATAAGACACGGCACGAAGAACTGATGTGCGGCTGGTAGGAATTCTTTCTTCAATCACCTAACCTGTCGTGCCGGCTTTCACGGTCGGTTGACCTAGCCGTAGTATTTTCTCGTCAGGCCATCGGCTTCGACCAATCACAGTCGCTCGATCCGTGATGAATGCACTAGGCACTGGAATTAGTTTCAATGACAAACCCGTTTTGATCGAACCTCACATGACTTTCATTGACTTAAACACGCCTTGATGGCGCTAAGATGACGCCGCTAGCGCCTTGTGTTTAAAAATTATTATTGTTACAAGATTTAGGCAAAATAGTTGAATTATTAAAAGAAACTGAAAGAGAAAACGCCCACTTTTAGAATTGATATGATTATTTAAGTTTAACTTTCCTTGAAAAAGCTCCAACAAACTTATTGGCGCATACGAACTCATTTTATGTCTATTTTATCAATTATTCTAATATAAAATTGTTTAAATCGCCGTTTTCGATCGATGTGTACTATAGTAACCCCGGGAATGCATGAGTCAGCCTCGACCTGTAGTAAACCGTATCGTCATAAAGGTCTCTTTCTCCAAATTATCCTCCCCTCTCAGGTTAAACTTGTTTCTTTCTTTCTCCTGAATTCTCGGAAAATTTAATCACCATGGTTACGCTTTCCGTAACCAACACTGATCACTTATGGCAGCGGGTTACCTTAGGTCACATTCTATCAATATGAACAACCTTTCGTTCGACACTTAACCGGATTAACAAAGCTTGTTGATTGTACTACCCCTGCTAATATGCCATCGGCACATCGCTAATCTTGATTAATTTTAGAAATTACTCAGAACCGTTCATTAAGCCAATCCGTCTCAATTTTAACTGAAATCTAAGAAAAATATCACAATTTATGACTGTTATATTAATAAAAACTACTGCCATTTATTATCTGAGAACAAAATAAAATAAAACAAGTTCAAAAAGAATCATGATACTAATCTAGGCTAGCTGTTTAACTGTAAACCACTGGCCGTAATCTTGGTCAAGAGTGATCTTGGTCTTATAAACCTTCACTGAAATACTATTTGTATGGTTTGGGTAATTAGAAGAAGCTTGATGTGTTCTATAGTGATGAAATATAGCCATCATACCACCACGTGACTGTAGGATTCCACAAGGTATGACGTAGGATAGTATACGCCCATGGTTTCTATTGGCTCGTAGCTTAAAGGGCGGGTGCTACACGTCATTAGAAAAATAGACACTGACTACTGTAGTAATATAAGTTCAATAACCCAGGGGAATTTACACATATTGAATGGTACAATATCTTGTTTATACAACTAATTCGTAACCTTACGAAAGCAGTAACAAGGTTATTTCCATTTACAAATTTACATTACCATAAAAAATAGTCAGTTTAAATTTCCAAAAATTAGAGAAACATTGTTGTATATGATCGCCATTTTTTTTGTTTAAAATCCCATAGAAATATAAGGCATAAGCATTATGTATCACTGTAAGGTCGCCCATAGGCGTTATTGTACAGTTAGTATTCACAACTATACTACTTCCTGCTTTAAATACCGTTATAAGCATGCGTAACTGCTAACTAGCCGTATCGCTATTGTATATTAATCTTATAATTATTGTGTATGGTAATCCCATATTATTTTCCTTTTATACCTTAGGTTTGGCGGCCACGTATATCCAAACCCAAATAATTGATTTGATGATTGACACGTTTTAACGACTGTCGTTTGGCCGTCTTTTATGTTTCCATTTATTTTATAAAAAAAAGTGCGCGGAAATAAAAAAATAACTAATTACTAATAGTTTTGTGCATTCGATTTGAATAAGGATATTAATAATAGTGGTACAACAAAACTATCTTGTGTGGTAAATTAATTAAATTATATTTCCGGTTTATTGAACTATTTCCAAGGTCTTCTAGGTCAAGTTTGCAATTTTGATGAATTGAAAACTTAACTTTTTATAGAGTCAGGTCGAAAAGAATAAACATGTCATTAAGATTACCTCTATAAAAGCCCCAAGCGTCTTTATATTCAAGTTAATAAGCATAAGTATAAAGGCGACGCACCCAAGTATAAAGGCGACGCACCCACCAGACTATGCGCTCAAACTAATAGGATGGGCTGATATGATAGGGCATAGATAAAACTGTTTTTATTCGCATTACATCCTTAAAAATGGTCTTATATTGTATAACATGGAATTGTATTAGTAAATATTAACCTAGTTTTCAGAAAAAGTCGACATGATTGTAAATCAATATTTAATAACTAATATTTTTAAAAGCTTATTTCGAAAATCAAATCAATAAAATTTGACTCTTTAATTTTATAGGTTGAACCCAGTGGATTATCAAATTGATTAAAAACAGTAGGAGCGTCTTAATCGTATCCAAAACACTTTAATAACTCGGTCAAGATGGCGTAGAACTATTTAAATTGATTTCTATGTGCTGCCGGATCTGTCGTGTGGAAGGGTCGTGTGGCCAAATGGTTAACGCGACCGATACATATACCTACTGCTATACAAAAACGGTCCGAGAAACGAGTCCACCATAGGTTCAAAAATTGGCTCGGTAAAATATGGATCTGACGTGCGGCACCCTCTGAGTCATTGTGTTTAATGCTTTGCTGAGTAACAATAGTGGTAACTTCCCAATGATTTTAAGGAAAACTCTACAAACATAGCTTTTAGGACAGGATATTCATGTTTATCCTCGTAAGTGGGAAAACAAAGGGGTTTGTTTACACACGAGCAATCGTCAGATCACCTCGCGCCCACCGTCGAGTTATACCGGAGCAATTGCAGTGGGTTGTGTATGATTAAAAAATTCTTCAATTTGTTAAAACCCATTGATCTTCTCGGTTCAAAATTCAGACAATGTTCGTTAAGTGCCTTGCCCAAGGACACAACCAGCTAGCTAATGACCAGTTTCGTATATGCTACACTTCGGCTGAAAGGCGACGCACTAAACCACCATACTAACCCACCGGACCCTTGTTGGAAAAGTATCATTTTTAGCTAAAAGTTTTCCACTGTGTGGACCATTGTTAATGCTGCAATTTAGCAAGACCTTCGTATTCGCAATAACCGTAAAGTAGAAAGGCCAGTAGAACCAAACAAACTCTATTAAAGCAACATTTGACGTTTTGGGGGGGTTTAGGTTGCAGATCCAAGCTTAAATTTTGAAATGTAAAAACATCAAAGACTTTCTATGTCAGGATTTTGAGTGACAGCCCTTTTTTGGAGATCAGTTTACATTGGAGAGATAGGGAGAATAATTGGTTGAACCCTTCCTTAACTGTAAAATGGACATTAATTTTCAGACGATTACCGTAATAAATACTAGACATGTTACTACTATATAACTAACTACACAAGCTAACATTAATATACGACAAAGCATACAATTGTATCATATACCTTGTATGCAATAAAGTAGTGTCAAATTAAATAGTCATTTTGTCACTCCATTCAGCGTTCTTAACATGCGCTCTAGCAACATCATGCGACAGAATAATCAACTTAAATAAGGAAGCAATGTCGTACGGCCGCGTGGTCGAACGGTTAGCGCAACCGGTAAACACATCAATTATATACAAAACACGATATTAGCGACAAGGTCATGTGTTCGAAACCTGGAAAAAAATATGAATATCCTTTAGAGCCCAGTTTAATTGTGATAGGGAAAGAAACAAAATGAAGATAATAGTGCTACGAAAAGCGACAAAAGAAGACAATAAAAAAGAAGGATTTTATATTGAAACTATATTCAACCACCACTTACAATCAGCATACTTATATTAAAACGTTTAAAAAATGATGTGATATATACAATACAACGATATGGTAATAAAAAGAGCACTATTGCCCGACTGGTTAGACTGGTGGTTAAGTATGTTGCCTTTCAACCGAAAGGTTGCAGGTTCAAAACTGGTCACTATAGCTATTCGGTTGAGTCTTTGGGCAAGGCACTTAACGGATATTGCCTAAACCCAGCGGATTAATGCGTTCTACTAAATTGAAGGAACATTTTAATCATACACAACACAATGCAGTATAGCTCCGGTAACCCGACGATGGGCGCGAGGTGATCTGATGATTGCCCGTGTAATAACCCCCGTTGCGTATTCCCACTCACGGGGATAAACATGAATATCCTATCCTACCCTAATGCCACAACAGATCATTTTTAACTTTAAAATGCTCATGCACTGTCGGGTGGCCGAATGGTTAACGCAACCGATACATACACCGCCTTACATACAGAAACGGTCTTAGTGACGAGCCCATCATGGGTTCGAAACTTGGCTCGCGGTAAAAATACAACTTTGAAATGGTCCGGGTAAGATAAAGTTCTAAATATCAAAGCTGTTGATCCAATTAATCATAATCAGCGGTGAGCATTTCGACGAATTCACGATAATCGATCTTTCCATCTTTGTTGGTGTCTGCCTCCATTATCATTTCCGTCAGTTCGTCCTCTGTTGGGATCTGAGCGGTGGATGTAAGGACATCTCTTAGTTCGTTTCTACTGATGAAACCGTCTCCGTTCCGATCAAACACCTAGGGATGTTTTGAAAGATTTAAAGAACATTAAGGGATGTATTGAGAGATTTAAAAAAGATTTTTCCGAGCCAAATTTTGAACCCATGATGAGTCACTAGGGCCGTTTTTTAGTATTGAGATCGGTATACTTATCGGTGTTTAAACCATTTGGCCACATGACCGGACAGATTTAAGGAACATTGTAAAATAACAGGACAGTAATATTGTGTCTGCAAGAATAGAAAAACGCAAAGGACGTTGTTTTACAGGGCTTATGAAAACAGCCGTTTGGCCAAATGGCCCACGGGACCGATTTATATAACTCTCCCTATAAAAAACGTAAGCGAGCTTATTATATGATCGAAACTCGTCAGATCACCTCCCACCGTCGGGTTACCAAAGCTATTGCAGTGTGTTGTGTATGATAGACACGTTTCTTTAATTCAGTAGAACCCATTAACCCGTTGGGTTCAGGCAATCTCCGTAAAGTGCCTTGCCCAAGGACACAACCGAGTAGCTAGCGACCAGTTTCGCACCTGCAACCTTTCGATTGAAAGGTAACGCACTTAACCGCGAGACTAACCGGCCGGACATTGTTGCCCCCACACAACACCACAATCTCCCACCTGAAACGCCATTCGTAGTTCCATAGCATAAAGCGACTCTGACTTCATTTTCCCTTCCACCATCTTTTCAAATTCCTTAATATCTATCCCGCCCGACCGATCTAGGTCGTATGTTTCCATTATGTCGTTTATTTCAGACTTAGTCAGGTGGTAACCAAGTGATCGCATGAACAAATCCAACTCCTTAGCCTCAATTGCTCCGTTTAGGTCTTTGTCAAATAGATTAAACATATTTTGAAATTCATCTGCCCTTAATTTACTTCTCGAGGAGACACGTCGTTTCAGTTTTGTAACTTTGTCCATTTATTTAAAATCAACCTAAAATAAAGCAGTTAAATTATAAATTGGATTGGTAAAACTTATACAACTATAGTACAACTTTAATCACATTAAGCGTTGGGCTTAAACCGCTGTCCAAGCGATTAATGCGTCGCCTTCACCCGAAAGGGCAGGTTCGAAACTGATCGCTTAACTATAGTCGGACAAGGCACTTAACGGATGTATATACACTGCATTAGCTCCTATTACCTGTAGACCGGGGTATGCGAGTTAACCCTCTTACCCTTTTTCAATAACGGAGATAAATATAATAAACTTATCCTACAAAACACAGTGGTAACAACGACGTTTTCTAAGGATATAACGATGACGCGTGCAAAGGAAACATTTGAACTTCCACATAATAAATCCTCGATCGCGATATTTTTGTTTTATACAAAAAATGCAGACGTTGTGGCTGCATATGACGACAACTTGCACCAAAGCAAAATTCGCTAACACGACCACCCCGCTAACGCGACCGCTTGATGACGGACCCGTAGGTCGTCAGATAAGCGGGGTTCCACTGTACTTTATATTTTAATTTTTATTTCTCATCGAATGTTTATTTTACCGTCTTTCCTTGGTTATCACCTATAATGTTTTTTTGCTTTCTACAATAAGTTTATACATCAGTAAAGCAAACTAAAACTAAACATGCAGTTCTATCTTCTTTGCAATCTTGTATTCGAATTTGTGAATAAACACCACGCAGACTGCACGACTGTACGTGTCGCGATATGCTGGTGGTCCATCAAACATACCAATATCAATCACCGCATTTAACGTTTCATAAACGACTTCTCACGTTTGGTCCACGACCTAACATTTGGTCCACGATATATCACGTTTGGTCCACGACCTAACATTTGGTCCACGATATATCACGTTTGGTCCACGATATATCACGTTTGGGCCACGTCATCTAACGTTAAGACTGATTAATTATGTCAGGCAACCATCGATCGGACATGCTGCTTTAAATAATCTGTCGCCAAAAAAGGAAATTCAACACACATTACACATTATTTTAGGTGGTTAAATTTAAAAATTGTTTTTGTGGTACTTTTTTTACTCTTAAACAATTGAGGCTTTGCTTATATTGAAAACATGTAATTAAAGATCATAGACTCATTGAGGGCATATCAGATTTAAATAAAGTGGATTGTCAACATAAAAATAAACGAGATTTTCGGTTCATTGTGGAAAAATGGATCAAATTTTAATTTTAAGTTTGATTTACCCTAAAAAACGATTTCAAGAGTGATAAACTAGCTTCTGAACAGTTCTATTATGATGTCTGACAAACCATTATGGCGTCTTGTGTAACATTATTACGTCTGACGTACCAATCATGTGATCCGTTGTACTACGCGGCAAAATAAATGTAAGTGTTGTGGTTTATATCAGTCCAGCGCGTTTTTTGTGTTTACGACTGTAGTTTATTTAAATAAATGTGATTTTGAATAACTTACTACCTGCGAGGGGGTGTAGGTATGCCTATTAAGAAGACAAAATGCTGTAAACATACCCACTTGGAAAGAGGTTTGCTATTTAGTTGTGTACTATTACTAAGATTACCTTCAAGATTTTCTAAGTACCTGTGAAAATCGAACGTTATACCTCATCTAAAGATTTGTATTCCATAAGTTGTAGCAATTCCCTAATCCGTTATTCTACAAGTTAGTTGACGGCCTAACTTTGCCGACACAGAAAATCTCTCAATTATATATTAATCTTACCACTAAATAATATGGAATTACTGTAATACCTGAGTCTGAGTCAACTAACCAAATATCCCAGCTAATGTGTCTGTATCTCCGGGAATAAAAAAGTAAACTCATCCGACTGTTACACTTGGGGGTTTAGTGCGTCCTCTTCACCTAAAGGTTAGGGGCTCCAAACTTGCC
>CH002409.1:17822-32202 GCA_000149265.1 Ciona savignyi | reverse complement strand
AAATGGTGATCAATAATGTTGCGTTGTGGCCCAGTGATTTTATGGACACTTAAATAGTGAGATTGCAGAAGATATGGGAATGGTTCTTTGTCTTCACAACACATGCAAGGAATCTTAACAATTCGAAATTTCACTTCATTTGAAAGTTTCACAGATTCTTTGTTGGAAGTTGTAAGTTCGGTTGGCTTTTTTCCGAAATAATATTCAAATTGTTTTGAAGCTTGTTTGCGCTTTATGTCACACTTAAGTCTCTCGATGTATGATCTGAAAGCTGTTTCTGCGGTTGGATCGGTGACTGGCAAAACTTTCATGATAGAATCAAGAGATTGACCAACATGTTTTAGAGAACAATGAATCTTGAACCCATGACTATTAATTGTGAGAAATTCACACTCCGAACAGCAGTATATTGTCTTTTCCCCAGCAACATTTGGTACATATTTGAACGCCTTACTTATTGAAATGTGGTTTCGACTACAGTGACTGTAAAATGTCTTGTAATGTCCACTGCTGAATGGGCACTCAGCACAGACATATAAACCATTCTGTTTTAAAAGCAGCTGATGTAAAAAACTTTTAACAGAATATTGTGTGGAAAAATTATCTTTCTTTTTGGCAATTGCAATATTGTCACCAGCAGTTAAAGATTCATCAGAAACTTTTGATAAAACTTCATCATTTCCAGAGAAGTCCAAAGAAACTAAAGAACTTGTTTCTCCATTAGGTAAAATACTTGACTGATCCATAACTTCAGTTGACAACTCTGAATTATCAACTTGGGACAACTTAACTGAAATATCTTGAATCAATCCATGGACATCAGGATAAACATTTGTCTCCAAACATTTCTCATTAAATCCACAAGGTTCCTTTTCAGGATTCTCCATTCCATTCTCTGAAAAGATTTTCTGTAGGATACCAGTCTCAGCACAGTCCATATTAATTTAACTTTAACCTCATTGGGGATACTATGTAAGTATCTGAACAACTTTAAGATATTGTCCAAAAATAAAACGCATATTATCAGTAGCCTAATTATTTTTAAATAATGTTTATATAATCATTAAAGTCACGGGCAATCTTTAAAGTGCCAATATAAACAAAACTATGTATTTGGAGAGTTAACTAATTTGACGTTCTTTTTAAAACTGCTTTGGACCAAACGGGTCAAAAGACGTTTACACAAACAAAGCCTAAACGTATAAATCACTGTATTATTTAAAAGTCTGGAACCTAAGTATTAAAATTGTCTCAAGAACTCTCTAGACTAACTATACTGAAAATTAACCAACTCTGAATAAATCTTTTCCAGAAAGCTGAAAGGGTTCAGTTGAATAATGGATTCACAACGGAAAGCGATGCGATACCACGCTTTCCTATGAAGGTGTGGTGATCATATTCGTTATCGCAGTGATTAGAATTATTTACCAAAGGGTTAATAAACAAATAATATTTTAGTTAAAAGATTTTTTGAAAGTTAATGCATATTTATCGCATAAAACCATGTTAGAGTCAACGTTAATTAAACAATCGTGTTTATTGCAGGAAACCGCTAGGTGTCGCAAGGGTAATATTGCCCTACTTTCGTCCATTGTTGATTTTCTATCAGCGCTTTGTTTACTCGAAAGTCGAAACCAACTGTCTACGTTTTAAGCTCTTTGATTTAAAATTGAATTTACAAGATAAATATAAGCAATGTATATGATTGTTCGTACTTTTACGTGTACAAAAGATTGATACTATAATAGTGTCGTCCACCAGCCGAACGGTTCTGATATCGAAACCAATCGCTGACTAGTTGTTTCTCTGATCACGCCACTTAGCGGATATCATCTGAGCCCAGTGGGTAAATGAGATTAAAATAAAAAGTGAAAACGTCTCAATCATACACAACACAGAGAAATAGCTGTGCAAAACCCACGATATGTACTGACTGTTGACCATGATATATTACCATGTTTTTCATACACGGGAATAAACATTAATATCTTACTCCAACGAAACAGTGGCACAACTGGCAACCTGCTGGAAATCAAAAAGTTTTGCGTTTATAACCAACTGCTGACTAGTCGGTTGTATGTTTGAGCAAGGCACTAAGTGGACATCGGTTAAGTTGGTGGATTATTGGGTTTTACTACAACTGTACAAACGCCTCAAGCGTATACAACAGAATGCACTAACTCCGGTAACTAGATCGTATTTGCAAGGTAATCTGACCATTGCCCGTGTCCTAACGCTATATTTTATTTGTGTTTTCACATGGGATATACATGAATATCCTATAGGGTCGATTTCGAAAACTAATGCGTTTAAAATTTATTAATCTATCTATGTATAATAAATGTTGACAATCAGTAATCTTAAACATTTTATCTAACACTAATCGTAAAAAATTGTAATTTGTGATTTGGTAGACTTGTAGACCAATATGTCAGCATTTGAACTACAGTAGAACCCCGCTTGGCGACCACATTTTTATCAGGACCACTTCAGTGCGGTTACAAATAATTTACTATGGTAATGCATTGCATTCTCCTTAAATAACGCGACCACCCCGGTTTCCAGACCAGGACTGTCATATTTTGATCCAAAACTTTAAATTTAATTTCGCTTAACCTACCGCACGAGTTAAATAATTTGCTTTTGTAACCAAAAAATAATGTTAAATTTTGTAATTCTTTTTGTAAACATTTTCACATTGCTTCAAGTATACGTCACAGCCATTGATTTTATGTAAAACATTAAGGACTCTTATAAAAGGTCAAACACTTGTTACAACAGTCCTTTTTACCTACTTACAATTTAAAAGGATCAATTGTTTTCTAAAATAAAGAGTAGGCTACGTCAAGTTTTAGATAAAACTTATTTTTGTGGAGTTTCTCGTTAAAATAGCTCCGTCTTAAACGCGTTCTTCAAAAACAAGTTTTTAAAGCAAAGCTAAGTTTGCCATATTGCAGTCTAAAGTTTTATTTCAGTATATAAGCTACAAGTAACAACCTTGTTCTTTATATCAATTTAGTTTAGTTTTAGTTTATTCATTTTTTCCCCCAGTATTAAAAAATAGCAAACGAATCAAATCACGAAACGGGAACAGAAAAAGAAGGAAAAACGAACAGTTGTTAAAACATGTTATTTATAATAAAAAAAGGAAAAATTAAATAAATATAGCGGACGTGGCCGCCAAACCTAAACGAAAGAACAATAATAAGCAATCAGTCTCAGTACATTTATTATAATTAAGTTAAACTTATATATATTACAGTTATTTAAATGTACGCTTTCATTCCGGAAAATTGTTTTTTTTTCAATTATCCTATGTTTGAAAATTTGCATCAATAATTCAAAGGGAGTAAACGTGTAGTCTGTTGTTGCTGTGGTTATATACTATGCCTGAAGCAGCTTGGGTATTAAACTTATTAATCGCTCGCTACAGTAGTAATAAAATTAATAAAAGACGCATCAGAAGGATGAAAGAGCTGCAGGTTGCTGGCCCCCGGTTTAGTATAACTCTTAAACGAAAAGAATTAATTTCAGAATTCGCATATATGCCGCACAAACAAGGTAAAAAACGTTCAAGATAAAAAACATATTTTAAAGAAAGTCATATAACCAACACCATACACGTATATACAAGATAATTGACACATTAAATGCCGTTAGCATGCAAAGATAATATCTTGGATAGGAAAAACTAAAAGCACAGGCTTAGCAACACATTTCTTTAGCAACTCTAATTTAATTCAATCGGCAATGTTAGTTTAATGATTAAACAAACCGTCCATGTAGGTGTCATTCTGGTTTATTTCGATTTTACAAGCTATTTTCATTATGTATTCTGTAATAAGCGTGTTTTTGATACATTAAGCAACTGCTGACCGAATCGCGAATCGTTTTAGGTCATTTTTTGCTTCTTCAATACATTAAAGAAGGATGGAATAAATAATTAAAGCCAAAAAGACAGGATAAAACGGCAAAACTAGTATAGTAGTTAAATATGTTAGTCAAGCATTTAGGACAAGGGTTATTAACCTTTTTTGTCTCGTTTACCCCTTTCCGAATGAGAAAAGTATAATTTACCCCCATCTTCTTGGTGGCCCTTTGTCAAGAAAAGTAAAGCAAATCTTTTCGTTTTTTTTACCCCTTCAATCGGTAAAATTTACCCCCAAAGGGTAAATTTACCCCTGGTTAACAACCCCTGGTTTAGGATAAGATATTCATGTTTATCTTCGTTAGTGGGAAAACCAACAGAGTTAACACACGGGAAATCGTCAGATCGCCTCGCGTCCACCGTCGGGTTACCGGAGATATTGCAGTGTGTTGTGTATGATTTAGACGTTTCTTTAACTTGGTGGAACCCATTAACATGCTGGGTTCAAGCAATATCCTTTAAATGCCTTACCAAAAGACACAACCGACTAGCTAGCGACCAGCTTCGAATCTGCAATCATTTGGCTGAACGACTCACTGCGAGTATACAAAAGATTAAACTTGATTTAATCAACATTTTTCAGAGAAGAAAACGAGCCATTTGCCGCGGTTACCACTGCTGTCACAACAGGGCTGGTTCTCTTCTTGCTTTTCCTTTTTCTACTCGTGACGGCAGCCGTCTACACTCGTTCCCGCAGACAACGACGAATGGCTGCCATTTTTTCCGAGGTCGACCCGAAAACGACAACGCCGAACGAACACGCACAAAATACCGACAACGATACAAGGAACGACCAAGCACCAAACACGACGGTCAATAACATTTATCCAAAGTTGGAAAACTCGTAAAGTGTATAATATGGATTTATCGGATTCCTATTCCAACTGTAAAAAGAAAACAAACTGGACCGAGTGTGCTTGTTACATGATTGTCTTAGTTATATCTCGGTTGTGTTCCGTAATGTAATACTGTCCGTAATGTAATAGATTAGTTTGGTGGATTAGTGCGTGGCCGTTTAACCGAAGGGTTGCAGATTCGAAATCGGTCGCTACCAAGTCGGCTGTGTCCTTGGAAAAGGCACTTAACAGACATTGTCTGAAGCCAGTGGATAAATGGGTTCTATCAAATTGTAGGAACGTTTAAATCATACACAACGCACTGCATACGCCCCGGTAGCCCGACGATGGGCGCGAGGTGATCTGACAATTGCGCGTGTGCTGTGTTCCCTCATTCACTGGGATAAACATGAATAACCTGTAATATTCTATATTATAATGTGTTCCATAATGTACTACTGTATTGGCAAGACGTTCCTGCATTTTAAGTTTAACCCATTGATCCAATGGATCCAATGGGTTCTTTGGCGTCCGTCAAGTTTCTTGTGCAGCAAAGGGCACAACTAGCAACTAGTTTCGATTTTACAATATTTCGGTTGAAAGTCGATGCATTTAAAAACCAAGCTATTTGGACGGACAGTTAGCAAAGTGTATACTATAAGTTGGTATACCCAAACTCAATTATAATTATATTTTCTTCATGTTTTCTGCTTAAACTGATAAATATATACTGTATATACATACTACAGAACAGGGCTTCCCAAACTGGGAGTTTCGACACCGAAGCGGTCGTGCAATGAATTTTAGGGGTCGCAAAGAATATATAGGCCTATCAATTTCCCACAAACTACTATCTTTTTGTATATATTTTGATGTATTTGAAATTTAAACGTCAAGAAAGGTCGCAGAAAAATCTAGAAAATTACAAGGGGTCGTGAGCTTATAAATTGCTAAAGATGACGTTGCACCAAATATCCCCTTATTTCCCCATTTTAAAATGACCAATGATTATAAAAAGAATAATCATTGAAATGACCAAGGACTGTCGACCAAAATCGAACTACAGAAATCATAACATTTTTTCTCGCCTTAATATTAAAGCCGAAGTTACCAATATACCCGAAGTCCTCAGTATTTTTCTTAAAAATTCAAACCGTTACCGCTCCGTACAACAACCAGGAAACGCACAACCACATATTTTATTCCCCACGCCCCGCTCCCCTTTACAAAACTGCACAGCTAAACAAGAAACTTGACGCGAAGCTTAGACCATGATCTTACCAACAACGCATAGATACAGGGATAACCACATGTTTACTCAGGAAAACACTCATTAAACTTGAGAGTACATTCCACGATGCGTTATCCACCATTGTAAAAACAATTTTATCCATATGCGCTAAGCAGAAATATTTAGGTCCCAGATTATCAAATCAAAATTACAAATGGTATATATCATTTGCATACATGGTGTATATTGTTTGTTTCTGCAAGTAGAAATGTTTAGGTCCTCGATTATTAAGAGGAAATTACAGATGGTATAAATCATTTGCATACACTGTGTATATTGTTTGTTTCTGCAAGTAGACGCTATTGGGTTTCCCAGTTTTCCATCCAAACTTGGCAACCATGTTCTGTGGAAGCAATATATTGCTGTGGGATCACACTGGTGGTGGTTGGGTATGATCACGCCTGATTTCAAATTATGGTTTGGCTTCCACGAATTATCCAACCTGCTCGACTATGCAGACACACAAGTGAACGACTGATGGTGAAATTGCAAGCTATTCCAGACAGACAAATTTAGCAAACTGTTCAGTTGGTTTAAAAGATCAGACTTAGTAACGGGTGTAATATGTTCAAATTTTGGTTACGGCCGAGCCTATCATGGGTTTGAAACTTGGCTCGGAAAAAAAAGTAAAAAAGGAACATAACCGACCTGTTATTGGCTGGTTTCGACTCCACAACCTTTCAAATGGCATCGGAGGCATAACTATAGCAACTAAGCCACCGGAATAACTTTCCTCAACATAATTTAGTCCTAGCTGTGTGGATAGTTTTTTAAGCCGTTCACATTCATAGATATCTGTAATAAAACTATCTATATTCATATCGGCAGTAAGGGAATCTACCTCCTATCCGTTTTTGAATTCTGTAGAAGGATATGCTAACGTAATGCAGCGAGTTGCAAAGGGGTAATAAAATTAAAGGAAGTAGCGAAGTTAGCAAAATCATGCACAGGTGTCTGTAATTTCAAGACGAAACACCCAAGAGTTGATCGTACCGTAATTTCTGGTTTTCAGATGAAACGACTTGGACTATATGGAAACTATTTTTAGTTTTATTTATTGGCAAAGAAAGCCTGGCCATGTCTGATCAAGCACCGATATACCCGCACCAGTATGCTTCGATACCTGGTGAGTGGTGTGTTCTGGGATATCTGACTTGATGACTACATATATCTTTCGCTGTGGGCTTAACTAATCTGTCAGACAACAGGTTACCGGTATATCACTAGCGGGACAAAGTATTTTTGTCACTTACATGACTATGAGTAGAGGAAAACTAAAAGAAGAGAAAACTAGAAGGAGGGAAACTGCACTCTAAAATAAATTTTAGGGCATTAAATTTTTAAACATGGGGTTGGAGTTAGGGCTAGATCTGGGGTTGAGATTATGGTTTAGGGAAAGGTTAAAATTAATTTCCATAGTTTAAGTGAGCAGTTTCCCTCCTTCCCGCTTTCACTCCCTAAGCGTTGCCCCATGAGTAGGACGGGGTATTTCACCATCAACATAAGCGGGACAGGGCATATAATGATGTAACCCCTCCCACTCATGATATACCCCGTTCAGCTGATGTTGGTGACAAAATTCCTACTGTCTCACAGAATAGTGATGACCATCTTTTGCTGGTTATTCCTTGCAATATTCCTATTGAACTTAATACTGTGGGAGAAATAAACTTAATTCTGCGTTTTTTTGGAAATGGCAAAGGAAAACCAAGAGATTAAAGGAGGGAAATTACACACTAAAAATAAAGCTTAGGGTGTTAGGGTTAGTGTGAATTTTGGGTTATTGTTATTAATGGTTCTGGGGTTAAGGTAAGTGTTTGGAGCAGGGTAAGAATTAGTTACCATAGTTTTAGTGGGCAGTTTTGGATTTACTAATTTGCGAAACAGTGGAGCTGGAAAAGACACTATTCTGCAGGACAGTGGGAAGAGGGACGGATGGGTATTTTCGTCACTGACATTAGCAGAACTGGGTATATTATGAGCAGGATGACTTATATCAAATATCATGTCGGTGACAAATCCTTGTGATATACCCTGCTTGTGCTTCTGCTTGTGATATAGTGTGTTGTCCTGCCCCACCGCCCCACAGATTATTGTAGCCAAGCAGTCCTTCACTCCTTTAGTGTTGCCTGGGACTAATGAAAAATTAGTATGAAAATCTGAAAGAAGGGAAAGGGGATAGAGAAAAACTGTATACTAAACTAAAGATTAGGGCAGTTCGGTAAATTATTATTGAAATTCCAGTTGGTGACTTCAAATTTTTTCATTTTTTTAATAAAAAATAAAAGAAAAATGCAGTAATCAGAAAATTGCCACATTTGTATGCATTCATTTATACCAGAAAGTGCCAAGATCTCAAGATTGGATAGTTCCAGGCAATATCTATGTTTTCTAAGGTTTAAATGGAATAAATATTTTTTTTGCGTTTTCCTACTTTCATTTTTATTTTGTTGCTGCTCCAACACTCTATACATAGAAAAGTGTTCCTGGAAAATGTTTTGAAAAAAAAGTGTTCGTGAAAAAATTAATGGGTTTCGAATTCCTGAACGGCCTACAATACGGACAACTTTATGCCTATAGCTCTAAGTTCTAACCTATGTCACCCTAACCTGTGATACTCTTCATGTTGTTCTTCCATCCATGTATTGAACTTTTCTGTGCTTTCAGGGATTGAGTACCGTGTGATTGATGAGTTTGAACCGCAGGACAAGAAAAGGTGTATTTCGTGCCAAACCAACGACATAGTCGTTGTCAAGTTACCTTTTAACTTTCATTTTAAGGTGAGCTATTCAGTATTATCACTGGTGTTTATCGATCAATATTATATAGCACAAATGGGTAAACTATATAGCAGACATGGGCAAATTATGGTATAGAAGACATGGGTATAAATTAATAAATTTTTGTGGAAATACACCAGACACGGGCTAAATCCGGCCCGCCTGCCTTTTATTCTGGCCAGTTGGATGTTATTGACATGTTGCAAGACTAAATAGCGATGTCATAACTAAGTAAGATGTCTCAACTACATGTGTGCGTTGCTTGACGCAACAGTGCTTTTTTGGTCCGCTGTTCTAAGAATAAAATATTTTGGCCCCTCATTCAATTAGTGAGTAGCTATTTTTTTTATATTAGCATCCTAGTCACAATTTAATATGGAATAGGATAAAATATTCATGTTTATCCTAGTGATTGGAAAAATCAGGGGGTTTAACACACAAGCAATCGTCAGATCACCTCGCACCCACTGTCGGGTTACCGGAGCTATTGCAGTGTGTTGGTCATCATTCACATGTTTTTTTTAAATTTAGTAGTTCTACTTCTAGTTCTAACCCAATAATCCGCTGAAGTTGATATATTGTTATATATAATGATCTATCAAAAGGGTTGGGTTTAATTGATATGGATCAATCATATGAAATTTCAATTTTAATTACTTTATTTACGTTAAAATCTATGTTACTATTCTCTTACGTGGATATTAGTTTAGTTTAGTTTATTAGTTTATTTATTGTTTCTACGATAAAAACATTAAGCAGCCATTTGATAAAAAAATGGAAAATGGGAAAAAACGGCAAAACGACAGTCGTTAGAACATGTCTAAAAAACAAAAATTTATTAAATTTGGTATAATTAGACAGGGCCGTTAAACCCCAATAAAAACAAAAAAAATAATTAATTGTTTATAAAAAAAAATTCACTATTACACCAAGTCTTGAAGAAAAGTGTGTGGTAAAGCGACCTGTGCAATGGGGGATATATGATGAATGGGTTGCAATTGTTTTGCAACTTGTGATTATAACTTGGAATCTATTCCGCGTTACCTAACTAAATCGCTGATAAATAATATCACATCTTAAAAAATGAGCTGCCAAATTCACTTTAAAGTATCAAGCTTTAGTTTATTTTTTTTTGGTACATATTACATAATGGCAAATGAACAAATCACTGCACAGGAACAGGAAAAAAACGGAAAAATGAACAGTCGTTAAAATACGTCATTTGAAAGAAAATAAAAATTACTTAATAAATATTAGCTCAGTTTATTCATGTTTCCCCCAGTATTAAACAATTGTGTAATTAAAAAACTATTTAATGTGGCAGACACAGCAGCCAAACTTGGTTAAAAAATTTAAAGTAAACCACAACCTTTAACCAATGTTTAACCAAAAATATGCCCTGATACATTCTTCCTGAAATAATCAGTTTAAAACAAATGCCTTAGGGCAAAGAGTGACCAGGCACAATATTAAAATGCAAATTATTGCAAAAATGTTTAATTGATGCCGATTGCTACCTTTATTGTAGCAAAGTAATTTTAACAGAAATTAATTATGATTGATACACTGAATATATCATGCTAACCATGGCCTACATTTATTTTAACATAACATCTCACACCTGAGAAAAATATTTTAAATGTGGACGTGTGGTTTACACATAATTTAAACAGAATTAATTATAAATGATGCACAATAGGGTTGAAATGAAATATAATCTCAGGGTAAAATATTTCAAACCTTTGGATGGCATTAAAATGGAGGGAAGTTTACAAAACTATTCATTTTAAACTTTTTAACTAAAGAATTATTGGTCTGTGGGTTATTATTCTGTAAGTTACCACTAAAAATGCTGATCACTCTATTTTTACTACAATAATTTCCAAGTGTGGTTAGCACTATGGTTTCTTTACCAAACTTTGATTATAAAATTATTTTGAGCATCATTTAACTCTTTAAAAGAAAATAATTATAACTTATCTTGAACACCAGGTTTTAAACTAGGTAGGCCTTTACCAAAATCTTAAGTATACAAATTTATCAATTGAATAGGCTAGACTAGTGAAAGCATTGTTGATTTGTATTAAGGTAGAACATGTTGTGAATTAATTGTATTTTCTACTTTTTCCAACTGTGTCATACTCTTAACTCATTAAAATATGGATTCATTGGCTAATCTTAGGGATGTTTATTCTCGAACATTCCAGAATCAAGATTCCAATTCAGTTTGAAAATAAAAGGATTCTAAATTTTTTTTATCCCATCAATTGTAAGTGCTAAAATTTGTTTTTAAAGGTAATAATGAATAAACCAGCTTGGAAATCAATTTGAACAGATCATGATTCTGAATTATTTTTTGAATCTCCCAATTTAAAATTTACTGCTCCTATTGGTTTAAAAAGATTTTATTAATTTTATTTTTATTCAAGAGTAGCAAAAGTAGCAAAAGTGGTAAAATTTGATTTTTTTAGTAAACCGTGAAAATGTTTATAATTAAAAATTATAATTATTTTATAAAACATACATGCAATTTTATTTTTTTTATAAAATTATTTAAAAAACAATTTTTGCTATCTTTTTTATCTATTTCGAAGCGGTTCAAAATTATTGATTCTAATGGAATTCTTGAAACCAAATTGATTCAGATACGACATTTACCCATCAGTGTGTACAATTTCCTGTTATAAACTGCCTCTTTCAAATAGATCTATTGTTCATTGTTTCGTAACACAATATCATTACATTAAGCTGTGTGATAATTCATACTTGTATACAACATATAGATGAAATATAACAACATATAGATAAAACATTAAAGTTGGATAAATTACATAAAATAGTAAGTTAAAAGCTTTGTCATTTATTTATTACTTGATTTATTTTAGCTGTGCTTCTGTTAAAGCAGTGGAATTATAATGAGTATAGAATAGTCAATGGCAAATATTCTGAATGGTTTATTTCTTTAACGGCATAATAATAATTGTGCACTGCATTAAAACTGGGTATTCAAAGTAAAAGTAATCATATATTATATAATAATTAACCGTGCAAATTGCCGTTTAATTTTTTAACGTTACCACAAGTATATAGCACTGGACAATAAAGCATAACTAAAAGCATATAAAGCACATATACATTTAAGATTTAACTTCTTTATTATATTTTTATTTCGATATTAAGATGTTACTTTATTGAAATGTTTATTTGTCTTTAGTTGGTTAACCAGGGCAAATCGTTACAACCACAGCTTCATACAATTACCACTTAGTCAAACTCTGTTTTGTTTATTTTTATAAGGAACTATGTTCCTGTGTGTGGCTGAATCTGTCGCACTAGATAAACACAACTATGTTGTTTTTGAATCTTTTTTTTTTAATAAAAACATTTTTGATTATCTAATTCTGTCAGAAGTATTTTACAAACTGTGCTTAACATTATCAACTAGCTCCAACAAGGCTATTTTTTGTTAATTTTATGAACATTTTTTTAAATCGCATTTTAAAATTCCTTTCTTATTTTTAGGTTGTTTTAGTACTTATGATATTTATTTTATGCTGTCTATTTCCAGCACTAAATGCTGAATGTTGACATTTAGCTTTTTACAGATATTTTATTAGAAATTTAAAACCCATTTTTGGCGGGTTAAGATTTATTGTCATGCACTTGTACAAGGCTATGTTTTTTTCCAGCACTTAAAGTCGGTATTTAACTTAACTGATTCATCAGCTATCGATAATAAATTTGTCCTAGGTTCGAAACTGGTCGCTATCTAGTCGGCTTTGTCCTTGGGAAATCCACTTAACGGACAATGCCTGAACTCAGCGGATTAATAGTTTCTACCAAATTAAAGATTGTATGAATCATGCAACACACTGCAATAGCTCCGGTAACCCGACGGTGGGCGCGAGGTGATCTGACGATTGCCTGTGTGTTAACTCCCTTGGTTTTCCCAATTACGGGATAAAAATGAATATCCCATCCTATATTTGTGGGTAAAAATTGTAAAAAAAAGTATTTACAAGTAAAAATTGAAAAAAAAATTATTCACAATTTTGTGTAAAAATTAATGTTCTAATAATATGAGTGTTCCAGGGTACAGAACAGCAGCCAGAAGGCTGGCTGTATTGCACCAACCTACGTACAGAGGAGACAGGCTACATCTACGCAGAGTATGTGGAGTATGTGCAGACCAATATGCCGCGACCAGCCGTTCGGACCATCCTTCCACCTGTCCCTGAAGATGACGGGGACGGGACAGTCCCTCCTGTGATACCACCTCGGAGGTATGTACAAGATAAGCCGCACTGAAAGTAATTTGGTTCATCATTTGGTGGTCCCAAACTAACCGGATTAAATTGCAATGTCTGGTTAATAATTTATCCACAAAATGGTGATCTGCGCTGCTTTTCGCAATAAAGAAAAACTAAGTGATTCTTAAGTGATTCGTGGGCCGATGGACAAATAATTTTATTTTTTAACTAAAAATAACAAAAAAATGAAAATTATATTTTTAACTAAAACTACCTTTTGTTTTTCCAAAAATAAAAAATATATTTTGTTTGCACCCCCAGGGATAGTGAGAAAATGATCCAGCCCGGCTCTACTTCGAATTACGTTCCAGTTCCGACCACAATGCACGTTCCAAATGGATCACGATCTCCACGCAGCGTTCGCTCTGCCTCCCATTTGTTACAGGTTGGTATCAAGGTTATAATGTCCGACCGGTTAGTCTGGTGGTTAAGTGCGCCGCCTTTGAATCAAAAGGTTGCAGGTGCGAAACTGCTCGCTAGCTAGTCGCTTGTGTCCTTGGGCGAGGTACTTTACGGACATTGCCTGAACCCAATGGATTTATAGGTTCTACTAAATTAAAGAAACGTGTCTATCATACACAACTAGGGATGCACAAACTAGAATATCGAATCTTCCGGATTCGAATCCCGTAGGTTTCGAATCCAAATATTACGTTTATTTCGAATATTTGGATTCGAAATAATATACATTGCACATTAAGAAACTATATTTGCATGGAGTTTCTTTTTATTTCCATTGTACATATTGCAACAGCGTTGATTACAACGGATATTATAAGCGCGCAGACTTCCGCCGTTGCGCCGCAATGTCTGTTTTATAATAACGCAAAAAATTCCCTGCGCATTTAAATAATTATCACATTAAATCGTCTAACCGCAGCGCCGCTTTTCCAGCGGTGTTTATTGCTTTGATCGGCGGTTTGACCTAGGGTTACGTTGACCTAGATTCAATACAGGACCACTGACGCACTCCCGTTTTTCGCCATGTTCTTCCCATTACTAAGTATTAGCTAGAGAGAACAGTAGGCTAACATCGGTTAACGGTTAACGTTTTTTTTCTTTGATCAGTTAACCGTTATAAGAATCTGGGTTCTTGCACAGCCCTCGCAGACACATAAATATTTGGTATATTCTTTCCGGTATTGTTGACGCTGAACAGCGTATAACCATGCAATATTTCGGCGGGGGAAGTAGATAAATTAAACACTTAAACTCCTGGCTTAATCTTTTAGCTT
>CH002409.1:7693-17722 GCA_000149265.1 Ciona savignyi | reverse complement strand
TCGGTAACACTTTACTGAAGTCGCCGCCTATGATTATAAGTATGTAATCACACTGGCCATAGAGGTAGTCAGCTGAAGCAGGAATTTTTGACGATTTTGCCACTTTAACTGGAGTTTGCTTTTTAATATAGAATAGGATTCGATATTCTGGATTCGAAATAACTATTCTAGAATACCAAGATATTCTAGTTTGTGCATCCCTATACACAACACACTGCAATAGCTCCGGTAACCCAACGGTGGGCGCGAGGTGATCTGACGATTGCCCGTGTGTTAACAACATAAATATCCTATCCTAACAACGCAGTGAAATAATAATTGTAAAACGCTAAAGCAAGGCTCCCTAAACTGGGGTGCCTGACCCCCTGCCGGAACAATAAATTAATCTCGAAACACTAAATATGCTGGCTGGTATATTTGGTAAAACTGGAATAGAAGGTCAGGCTATCAGGTTGGACATTCAGGAATGTTAAATAATCTGTACCAGCGCTTCCCAAAAAATATACCTTCTGACAACCTATTTTCTTACGTCTATAGTAAAAATGTTGGTATTTATGTAAAGTTTGTAAACTATATTTTTCCACTACCTTAATCACCCAATTGCGGTAATGTATTTTAAAATAATAAAGGATTTATTGTGCCATGTTTCAGTCCATTTTGAGATAAAATTCAATTATATAGAACAAGGCTTCCCAAAGTCGAGGTCGCGCAATGAATTTTAGGGGTGGCAAAGAGACATCAATTTTACACAAACTACTATATCTATTTTGTATATTTCGACCATTTTAGGTTTTTAAACAGAAAGAAGGGTAGCAGAAAATTCTAATAAATTAAAATGGATTGCGAGCTTTAAATTTTGGGAAGCCATGCGCTAAAGCATGGGGTGTTTCAAGATTTGATGATAAATAAATAAATGCTGGGAATTATAAATATATGCCTTAAAAATGCTGGGAATTATGAATATATGCCTTAAAAATGTTGGGAATTATGAATATATGCCTTAAAAATGCTGGGAATTGTGAATATATGCCTTAAAAATGCTGGAAATTGTGAATATAGCCTTAAAAATGTTGGGAATTATGAATATATGCCTTAAAAATGCTGGGAATTGTGAATATATGCCTTAAAAAGGCTGGAAATTGTGAATATATGCCTTAAAAATGCTGGGAATTGTGAATATATGCCTTAAAAATGCTGGAAATTGTGAATATATGCCTTAAAAATGCTGGAAATTGTGAATATATGCCTTAAAAATGCTGGAAATTATGAATATAGCTTTAAAAATGCTGGAAATTATGAATATAGATGCCTTAAAAATGCTGGAAATTGTGAATATATGCCTTAAAAATGCTGGAAATTATGAATATAGCTTTAAAAATGCTGGAAATTATGAATATATGCCTTAAAAATGCTGGAAATTGTGAATATATGCCTTAAAAATGCTGGAAATTGTGAATATATGCCTTAAAAATGCTGGAAATTATGAATATATGCCTTAAAAATGCTGGAAATTGTGAATATATGCCTTAAAAATGCTGGAAATTATGAATATATGCCTTAAAAATGCTGGAAATTGTGAATATATGCCTTAAAAATGCTGGAAATTATGAATATAGCTTTAAAAATGCTGGAAATTATGAATATATGCCTTAAAAATGCTGGAAATTGTGAATATATGCCTTAAAAATGCTGGAAATTATGAATATATGCCTTAAAAATGCTGGAAATTGTGAATATATGCCTTAAAAATGCTGGAAATTATGAATATATGCCTTAAAAATGCTGGAAATTGTTAATATATGCCTTAAAAATGCTGGAAATTATGAATATAGCTTTAAAAATGCTGGAAATTATGAATATATGCCTTAAAAATGCTGGAAATTGTGAATATATGCCTTAAAAATGCTGGAAATTGTGAATATATGCCTTAAAAATGCTGGAAATTATGAATATATGCCTTAAAAATGCTGGAAATTGTGAATATATGCCTTAAAAATGCTGGAAATTATGAATATAGCTTTAAAAATGCTGGAAATTATGAATATATGCCTTAAAAATGCTGGAAATTGTGAATATATGCCTTAATATTTGCTGGGAAATTATGAATATATGCCTTAAAAATGCTGGAAATTGTGAATATATGCCTTAATATTTGCTGGGAATAGTGAATATATGCCTTTATATTTGCTCGTAATAGTTCTACTAATAATGTATGTTCTCAACAAGCATCAAAGCTGTGTTGTTTCTTATTCAAATTTAAAACTGTGTAAATTCATTTATTATTGGTTCAATTGATAATTACTAATTAGAAGCATGTAATTAAGCTTTCACTGTAAGAAATCGTGTTTAAATGCCTTAATTAAGATTTAGAAAACTATTTCTTCGTATATCTGCCTTAATTAAGATTTATAAAACTATTTCTACGTATTTCTGCCGTAATTAAGATTTATAAAACTATTTAGTATTATCAACTTAGTGCAGATTTAAAATTTTCTGTAAAATCCACTTTATAGAAGACCAGGAGTTGACCACTTCATTGTAATTAGGTTCGATACATTTTCTGAACATCTTTATACATTGTTAAATACTTTGGTGGAATTGTGTCATGGGTGTCTGGAAGAATACTTTACTTTTTTCCTGTAAACTGATAAATGTGCGACTGGTTAGACTGGTGGTTTAGTGCGGCGCCTTTTAGCCGAAAAGTTACATGTGCGAAACTGGTCGCTAGCTAGTTGGTTGTGTCCTAGGGCAAGGTACTTAACGGACATTGCCTGAACCCAGCGGATTAATGGGTTCTACAAAATTGAAGGAACATGTGAATCATACACAACACACTGCAATAGCACTGTAACCCGACGATGGGCGCGAGGTGATCTGACGATTGCCCGTGTGTTAACCCCCTTGGTTTTCCAGTTCACGGGGATAAACATGAATATCCTATCCTATCTATTAACACAGTAAACACCATGCTTAAATGATATGTAGTTTTAATGGTTCCATGACAACTGAACCCCTTACAACTGAACCCCTTACAACTGAACACTTACAACTGAACCCTTTACATCTGAACCCCTACAATTAAGTCCCTTACAACTGAACTCCTTTTACCTGAACCCCTTTACAACTGAACCCCTTTACAGCTGAACCCATTTCAATTGAACCTCTTTACAACTGAACCCTCTTTTCAGTTAAAAGGGTTCTGTTAAAAGGGGTTCAGTTGTAAAGGGGTTCAGTTGTAGGGGCTCAGTTGTAAGGGGTTCAGTTGTAAGGGGTTCAGTTGACTGGTCACCAGTTTTACTGGTTAATCCATTTGATTTTACAACTGCTGGAACTGCATTATCTGCGATATCTACAGCATTTCAATGGAATTATATTCAAGCAATTTAGATTTAAAGCAACTGATTGTGCCAACTGAATGATTAACAAAATCCCTTTATTTATTAATGATATAATAGTTTTAGAAATTCAAACATTTTTTTTCCAGTTGATATACCTTGGTAATAAGGAATAAAATTTTAATATTTTAATATTTTTTTTATTAAATTCTTAATAATTTTTTGGATTCATAAATTCTCATTAAAAATTGATGCGAAATTATTGATTCTAGAATAGTTATAAGACCATACCGTTTCAGATAATCATATCGTAATTTACCATAACATACTTACTGATACATTGAACAATTCATTGGAAATGAAAACAATCGTCTAAATCCAGTTTTATTTGTAAAACTGATTTATTTTAACAGTATAATCAATTCTTTTTTAAATAGGATAGGATATTCATGTTTAGGGGTTAAGGCAATATCCGTTAAGTGCCTTGTCCAAGGACACAGCCGACTAGCGAGGGACCAGTTTCGAACCTGCAACTCTTCGGCTGAAAGTGGGCGCACTTAACCATCAGACTAATCTGTCGGGCTAAATAAAATCTTACTTCTATTAAGTTTCAAACTATACTTATAATATCACTGGTATAAAATCTACCAATGTTAAAACAACTATCACCAAAAACAATCGTAATTTGCAGCAGATCATCAGATTCTATAACTTTCCATTAGTAATATCTTGGAAGTAGTATTAGTAATAACGCTCACACGCGAATAGATTTGCACGGCCTACAATACGGACAACTTTGCGCCTATGCTTGGAAGTTACATACATTATACATACAGAAATCCTAAAAATGTCTTCTGTGGTTGTCTGTGTCAGCGATTACAATGTAAGAAATGTTTAACAACTCAAAATTCTATAATTATTAAGCACACATACACCATCCCATGCTTGTTTACTGCAATCACATTTATGTGGAAAACGGGCTTTATTAAGGAATCGTGTAAGTTTAAAAGTTTGGAAATGTATATTGTTTTAATTGCAAACCTTGTATTTTTGTATGGACTATGAACAACTTTTTCAGGATTTTTTTATGTTTATTAGGCTAATTTTTCAACTCCTTGTTTATAATATAATGGACTCCAGTAAAGGTTTTTACTTCTATTTTTACCTCATACTACTTTGCAATATATAAATTTCTTTTAAATTAATTTAGTTATAGATATACCAAATGCTTTGGAATAAACTGCCAATATAAAGTCAATGGCATAATCAATTGCTTTAAATCAAAATTGCTTCAATGTAATTCCATTGAAAAACACGTGAATAACTGAACTAGCAAGTGGCGTCATAGTAGCTCCGATATCCCGTTTCCCTATTCGAATCTATTTTAAGTGTCAGCTTATTTATTCCCTTCCTGTTCATTGCAAAACGTGACTCACTAGCACACCGGTATCACTGGTATTATGAACTTATGTGCACGTCTTCTCATGTAAACCTGATTTAAAGGGGAACTGAAGTCAATTTTAAGAATATCTTAATAAATGGAAAAAAATACGCTGATTTCAAAAATCAAATCAGTTTCTTCCAATATTGTTTTGTTAAAGAGTTATGAGCAAATATGCATTTTATTTTATGTTAGGGGATTTCCCGTATTACGTCACTGACGTTGTTGAGATTTCGTGCCTATATGCATTGTATACAATCATGTGCCCACCAGTCTAAGAATGAAATATTTTTGGCCTCTTATTCAAAAGTGTTCCCACCCATGCGTTAGAGGCTTATGTCGCAGATATCACAAAGTGGGTCCCTTAACTCTTTCCGTCCCAACTCGCCATATATTGCGAGTTGGTGGGAAAACATGGCATCCCGACTGTACATAAATGGGTGCAAATCTAAAAAACGATTTCTCCGCAATGCGTAATGGTAGAGACCTCAGCTATGGCTCATTCGATCAAGGAAACCCTATATTTTATTCTCTGTGATTATCGTGGAGAAATATTAAAAATGCGAGGAGTGATAGCCTTTCTTTTTCAAGGCTTCGCCTCTTATTTCTATCGATTTTACACGAATTTACACGTGACTAACTCAGCCAATAGGAGTCGTGTTAACTTGCAGAGAAGCTCTTTTTGTCAAGCAAGTCTTTCTTTACATTCTCTGTGAATTTCGTGCCGTTGAGATAAAAAGGAGAGCGTTGGTGACGTTTTCGCAGCAGGCGTTTATGCTTCGTGTTCACCAAAGCATGAATCCAGCTGGGCCTGCTGAGCGCACGATAAAGAAAAAGGCGGCGAGACTAGCTAGTTCGGTGTGCCCTGCTTTGAAGAATATTGGATATAGTATTTGTGTTTGTTTGCTTTTGTATGCCCTTTTTACACTTCCTTCACTGTTCTTATTTATACTTTTTACTATTTTAATTCTACAAAACTAAAAACTTCAATGCGTTTTGGTTCAATTTTTCATAATATAGTTAGAATAAAGGAACATTTCAATTAGGAATAGTAAAAAAACTACTGAAGATACAAATACAGTTCAAATTTTCCTGAGTGCAAAAACTATTAGACAATCTACATTCCAATTTTCATATCATTTGGGCATACCAATAATTAGTGAGTATTTCGTTTGTCAGTGCACCTCAAAATCTTCAAAGTCGAGCAGAATTTTCTTTACATAAAAAGTGGTGTTCACTAAAACTAACATAATATATTCTTCATTAGAGGTAGATTCTAGGTGTGCGGTTTGTTTAAAAGAGGGATAAATTATCTTTCCAACCATACTAAATATTAAATCATAGCATAAATTTGAGAAAAACTGTGCTAATTTGAAAATGACCAAAAATTGTAAAAAACACTGCGGGACAGCATGTTTAAATTAATGCATTTGGCCGGGAGTGAAAGAGTTAATCACCTGTGTCACCACTTTATCTTGTATTTGCAACCAAAGTCTTTTGTGTTTTGTGCATCCACCAAATACAATACATTGCGAATATATAGGTACTGGGGTATAATTGTTATAAAAAAATAAACTTGTAACAGATAATATAGATAAAACACTGCAGTACTTAATAACATTTGAGTGTGAGGCTGCAGTATTTATGACACTCAATAGAAAAATTGTTAAAATTACATACAGCAACTTATGGTATTTAATATTTATATATACAACTTAGGGAAAATAATAATATACAGTTTTTGTCCTAGATTTGTTCCGGTGTTTTAGCACTTTAGCTATCTTAATCCAGTGAGATACAAACTCAGATAATTATAAACATACATTGTATATTGTGCATAATTGGTCTTGTCGGCAAAAGAATTCGGATTTAATCAACCACATCATAAATATGTGCCCTCCATGTTGGTTTATAAATAGATTCAAGATCTTAGGATTAATCTTATAAGCAGGATGTTTATCTTTTATGGTTAGGAATGTTTCTCCTATTGAAATGATGCATGTCTTGTTTATAAGATAACCGCAATCCAAAGTAGATCATATAATCGTTATAACAAGTGATTGATTCATATTTGACAACCAACATGCACTATGTAGGATTATCATGGCGTCAAAACACCCAAAGTTTATCCCAATTAAACATTTCTAGGGTTATAATATGTCAAATTATTATGAAAATAATTGATTTGTATAATATAAAGTTTCCAGTTTTAAATACCAATTATATAAATTCGCGCAAGTCAAAACTAAAACACAGTTTTAGGTGCCTTAGCAAATGTACATTATAAACAGAAACAAATATGTTTTTACTTTTCCATTTGTTATATGATAGTAATATGGACTGGTTTTGTCAGCCACAATTTTGTTTATCTGATACTTAATAATGTAATAATTGCATTTTTCGCTTGTTGTACTTGGATTGCAGCTTAATAGAAAGAGTCATAGTCATTTGGGAATATGAGTCGTGACATTTACAAAATCATTCTAATAGATTATTGCACAATCATCAATACCTCAAGCATAACTTGGTTGGGTGTAGTTGTTGCAATATGTTTTTGCTGTCACTGCATATATTCGGATAAAGGCAACAAGCATTTAATGAAAAAACTTGTAGAAAAAAACGAACTTCCAAACCTGGTTTGCGAGTGCTAAATACTACAGCACATTGCTAATAAGCTTGGGGAAAGATAGCCACTTTTGCATATTCACCATCTGAATGGGGTGATTGTGGTGTAGCTATGTCATGTGCATTTTCGATGGCAACGCTTTTCACATACACTGATTCGATAAAATCCCATTTAAACAACAAGGATTTAATGAAAAATGTGTATTGTTGCTAGTTTGTCAAGTGTTGTTGCAAATATTACATTCCGTGTTTGATGTTATCGACACCAACAAGTTGTTTCCACAGAGTTAGTAACTTGTACAGTATTATATAATGATAATTCTTCCATGAATGTGTTACATTTAAGCCATATGCTGCCATTTTAGGTGTAATGGGTCATTTCACAGCCTTACCACCCATTAATGCCCATCTATAAACTGATGCCTTCCTCTACAGGACCAGGACTGGTACTGGGGGAGTGTAACAAGAGAAGAAGTCAACACTCAGTTCAGTGACGCTCCTAACGGAACCTTCCTTGTCAGAAACTCGACCAACGGCGACAGAGAATATACCCTCACGTTACGGAAAGGTTAGATCTCACAGAGTAGTCTGGTGGATTAGTGGGTCACTTTTAGCTGAAGGGTTGCAAGTTCGAAACTGGTTGCTAGCTAGTCGGTTGTATCCTTGGACAAGGCACTTAGTGGACATTGCCTTAGCTCAGTAGATTAATGGCTTCTACCAAATTGAAGCAATGTAAGAATCATACACAACATACTGCAATAGCTCCAGTAACCCGACGGTGGGCGCGAGGTAATCTGACCAGCTTTTCCCATTAATGTGGATAAACATGAATTTACCCCCACTTCTCCCTATTTTTTCCCATTTACCCGATTTACCCCTATTAACTCCTGCAACCCCCTTCAGACGGCAGCAATAAGCTGATTCGTATAATGCATCGGAATGGAATGTATGGATTCGCTGAACCCCTCAGCTTCACCTCAGTTATACAGTTGGTGAATCATTACCGGAACGAACCACTGACCAGATATAACCCGGATCTTAATACAACATTGAAGTACCCAGCCACCAAACCGGTATGTGGACACTTTCATTACAATTTTGAATATTCACAACTTTTCTGTTTCGTTATCGGTCAAAAATCTCTTGTACTTGGCCAAACTTGCCAAAAACTGCTAATACTCGTTCCAGATGTCTATACATGCACACATGTGCACACTTATACACGTGCACACACACATGCACAATTGCACACAAAAACACACACACACACAATTGCACACAAAAACACACACTTGCACAACCACACACATACCTGCACATACACACTAGCAAACATTCCCTGAACCTAGTAGAACGTAGAAAAAATAAACCCCAGCAACATCTGTATCACATTCAACACATAGTAGTATCTCCACCCTACAGTGGAAATAAAGCAATCTCACATTTACTCCCTCTTAAGCCCATTCCCACAGACAAGATATTCTATTCTACCCTGTTATAATTCACCACCCCATATATGTTTGTTTATTCTACCTAAATATTTCAAAAAGTGAAAGTGAAGTGACAGACATTTAATGCTGTTTTATAGCATGCATGTAACTTTATTGCATAAACCTCAGTAAAACACCTGGTACCAATGTACAAACATGCACACATACCTTGGTTAAGGCATATATATATATATATATATTTGCTCTGTTCAGTGAATATCTTATAAGCTTGGCAGGCCAGACAGGTGTAGTTAATATATGACAAGCCAGCCATTATTACTACCTTTGGTGACTCGATTTTTTAATTTTAAGGGATTTTTTTATCGTAATGCATATTGTTTAAGGGTTAACTAATGGAAATTGCATATATGTTTTTAAAAAACTGGTAAATGTCTCTGTTGTTTTTGGTGTGTAATATATATTCACCATATTTATTTGAGTTAGTCCTTTTATACTTGTAGTGCATATTACACAATTAGGTTTTTAAGTTTTAAATTTAAATCTAATATTCTGTATTTATACTAATCCATATACCGACATTTTATGTAGTTAAAATTTGATTTGGTTCACATTTTGTTTGAAAATAGAATTGTCAACAAAAGTTTGATTTTTTTTATAATTGGGAGTAAAACGTGTGGTCACATTTTAACTTGATGTTATGTAGTATCAAGTCATCTTTTATTGATAATCACATATAAGATGCTGTTTGTTGTCACATTTTTAAAGATATAAAGGATATTACGTGGGTTGAAATGCATCCCGGTTTAAAGTTGTGTAGGTTGGATCCTTCTAAATATATTATTGTAAAAACACAACATAAAGATCAGAGCTGTGAAATGGTGAACGACTTTAATTCCTTTCAAGGTTTAATTAAACACCAATTATACAATTTAAATTTAATTTAAAATTAGGTCAATCAAATACATGGTGAATTTTGGTTAAGTCCATTATTAAATTATTAAAAAAAATCAGTAGAAACATGTTTAAGGCTGGGTGAAGAAAAATAACCCACATTTTATGAAAACACGCAGTAGACATGGACTTAAGCAAAACCAAGTATTAAATAATCAGTAGGAACATCAGTCTTTTCCCCAATGCAATTTGTCGGACAAGAGTGGGTTTTAACACCACCAAAATT
>CH002410.1:438087-466985 GCA_000149265.1 Ciona savignyi | reverse complement strand
TTTAAGAATAACATTTTTTTGCACACCTGTTGTCCATCTGTGCTGCATTTCCTGATAAAGTCGGTGGACTTGTCACTAGGTGAAAGGTCAAGTAGACTTGGATTGTAATCAGCCTCGGGAACAGCAAGAACATATTGAACCCAGAATGCTTTGCCTAAAAATTGGTGTTTTAAATGAATGTTTCAAAAAAATATAAGTGCCAATCTAAAATAACCTTATTTTTACAAATATTTTTAATAACATATAAAAACCAAAAATGCGTAATAATAAATAGGACTTGAAAGTTTAAAAAACAGTTTAGAAAATTATATTTATGCAGTTTTTGGTAAAACTTTTTCAAGTTGACAAGAATAATTTTGGATTAAGAGTTTATTCTACAATTTATGTCAGGACTAAATGTCACCATTTTTACATTTTTCATACAAACTTCAAAAACTTTTATAATCTCAGAATTATTTAGAAACTCATCGGTTCATTAAAACTGAACCTACCATTGGGCACCGTGATCGTGAAAGTAGAAGTTGGAACAGTGATGTCCACCAAAATGCTGCCGTCGTCTTTGGTCACCACGGCTCTGCAGCCATCGGCGTGGGGGCAGTACGAGATGTTGGCACTGCCGGTCGACGCCACCCCACCATCTATCACGACCCGCGGGGCGAAACTTGTGTGGTCGGGGTTGTAGAAGTGAACAAGGAAGACGTACCTGGGGCAGAGGAAAGTCTGTTATCTTTCTGTTATCTTACAAAATCAATCTGAAGAGTCTGTTATCTTACAAAATCAATGTTTTTGCACCATAAACCTACACTTAATTTTCATAATCTACTTATATAAAGGTGTAGTGTACTTAAAACACAAAAATGCGTTTTTATAATGCTAAAATTTTTAATTTTTATCACTTCATGGTTTTACACTGTTTCGCATGACATTACTTTTGACCTACCTTCCAGGTGAAAGGTTCATTGGGATTTGAAGTGTTGTTGAACCACCCCCTGTGGAATTTGCCCCGTCCAAGTAGATAAGTTGCACGCTCTCATCGTTAAGCGTCTCCGGGAGCTTTGGTGGCGCCGGTTCCTCATCACCATCACTAGGAGGCACTGGTATGTTGAATCTCGAGCTGCCGTGTGGGATCGGGTAGGCAGATGTGACGCATCTGAAAATGAGAAAACAATTATGTTTTTATGTCAGAAATATTATTTTTTCATCAATAAAAGTTAAAAGTTTGTAATTGCTACATATTTACCAAAATCATTATCTTTAACAGACGATTTGGGAAAAAATACGAGAGCAATAAAACTTACTGGTCAAATTCTGGTCCTTGAGTTGTGATGCAAAGTGGTTTTGGCTCAACGAGTTCCATCGACCAATCGGAATACGGGATGGCCGTCAGCGATTTGATGTAGATGGAAGAACCAGGTTCGGTCGTCATGGTAACCCTCATGGTGGGGAGAGATAGGTCAAACACCTGAATAAATCGGGAAATTGGTCAGTGGTGGAAAATGTACTTTTTACTGTTAAATAAATAGACATTAAAATAGTTTAGTTCGATTAAATCTTCTACTAAGTATCCCCGTTCATATAAAATGTAAAAAAAATTTTTAAATCTTAAAAAAAGGTTTTGTCGTTTAATAATCCAAATCTGCAAAGAATTCTATTCCATCCCACCTTAACATCATCAAGAACCCCCAAAGCCACTTGTCTGCAGAGGAAGGAATAAGCGCAAGCGTATATGTTGAACTTTACGTCGGAATACTGGTTCGCTGCACCATCTGTGACCGTGACCAATGACCTCTGGAATCTGGTGAACAAATAGTGTTTCTATGAATATTATAAATATCTTTTTTAGGCAATTCTATGTTGTAATCTTTTTGAACAACAATATAACCATATGTGAAGAAATATGGGGAATTCAGGGATATTTGCTGATCTATTCATTACATTTTCTAGAAAAATAATTTTTGGAAAATTAACAGAAATAAATCTCACTTGTTATCTGTGTTTGCATATTCCAGGACCAGGACATATTTGCCAGCTGCAGGCAAGTCAATATCGACAGTGTAGGTCTGTTGCTCAGCTACTCCACTTGTCCCATCAAGAAGCAACATTTCAGGGTGGGCCGTAGAGGGGGTATCAAGTCTAAAGAAAAATGAAAATGATGAATTTTTCTTGATACTTTTTTTAAAAAAGATAAATTTTTAGAATATGTCAAATCAACCCAAAAATTTACAGGATTAAATGTTTTTGTTGATAAACATGTGTGCTGGACTTGCAAATATGTGTGCTCAACATATAACGCGTAACGAGAAAACCGAACAAACCCACCTCAAGCTTCCAGGGTGCTGGGTTGCGTCCAACATGGTGAAACCACCTAAACTGGGGTTGGGTGAACATCACACACTCGGTGTCGCTGCTGTGCAGGGAAGGAACGCACGGGACGGTGGTGGAAAGTTGGAGAATGCCAGGTTCATAGTACTCAGATGGTAGGAGCACCAAGTAATCAATCAATAGACCTGTCAAGCAGAAAAAGGATTTTTTTATGATTTTTAAACTAAATAAAGAAAAACAAATTACAAATTTCTTGACGAACCTTTTAACACAAAAAGTTAATTTAAATAAATTAAAACACTTGTTTTTTTAAATTAACCTTTTTTTAATCTTTTGTCAAAAAAACAATATTATAATCTGACATTCAACCAACAAAATTACTACACAATTTGATATGTTTACCTGGCTGTGCCTCAATAACAATCGTCCATGTTCCTCTATTAAGCACAAACGGTGTGGGCACCGTAACCATTCTTGGATCGTTTGACACTTCGAATGTCACTTTTTGGCTTTGACCAGGACCTATGTTTGATAGTGGTTTAAGTTTGCATGCGAGATTTGTTTTTTAATCGTTCATTTAAATTTTTTTTCTTTATACTTATACATTATCTTTGCTTATATGTGGTGCAGGTACATTTAAATATCATTTATAACACAATGAAAACTGAACACACAGTCACAATACTAGGTGACATGCAATATTTTACAGAAAAAAAGAATATATTTAACCACAGCAAATCACTTCATGTAAAAAATCAAACATGCATGTCTACGTGTATTAGTGTCTAATGTCGGCTACCACTATTTCAACCTTACCATCTTCCACACGGTTCGAGTTAGCAGTCACGTTGGCGAACACCGTCTGCCCAGCCGTGTTTACGTAACGGAACATAATTCTGAACAGCCCACTGTTGTGGACCCTTACCGGCACCTCCACGGTTCGCTACAGAGTGGATGGTTTTGTTTTACGGTGTGTTTATTTTTAAGGAGGGGCTGTTTTAAGATTCGTAAATTTTGGGGGTTGCAGTCTGTGCGGATATTTTTGCAAATCAAAGTGTTAGTGAAAGTAGGATAGAGAGTGGTCAAAGCATGCAGCAAAAGCAAGTGTGTCAGAGCAAAACACAATTAAACCCAACAAAAACATAATGATATATAGGTAAAAAAATAACATGCGATTTGGTGTAAACAGAGAAAAAATTGTGTTATTGATCGCAATTGTTTGTAGTGCGTTTTCATCCAACAGTGACAGTTCACGACACAAACGTTGCCCATGCTTTGCCACAAGGTGGCAGCACTTACAATCAACGCAATTCGATGAACCGCTGCTGTCTCCAGCCCCATCAAGTGACGACACAAAGAAAATAGTTCCAGGAATTATGTTGGCAGTTGGGTTAACGTAGCGCATAACCGCTCGGTAAAGGTTATGCGAGTTCACCGGCGCGTGCATGACGATAGTCGACTGTAGTTAGTGCCAGACCGTGGTGTTAGTCACAAAATATAAAATAAACAAACACAAAATATAGTATTATTGTAAAACATAATACTAGGGTTAGGGTTGAAGCATGACACCATTATAGCATTTATCTGTGGATTAATTTTTAACGTAGACATGTCAGTTAAATGTGTCATATTAGTCTAATATGACAAAATACGGCAAAAAGCAGAAGTACAAATACAATTTACAAGTTTAGAAGCAAAGCAGTATGCGAGAAACTGAAAAAAGAAGAAATAGCTGGTTCGCAACAGACCCCAAGTCTTAACAATTTATAGTAACTTACAAAAAACACTAATATTAACACAAATATTTAATTTGGGGTATTTTAGAGACATCAAAGTTTCAAAGACTGACCTGCACAACTGAGAACTTTGCATAACCACTCATACTAAAGTCAGGAAATTGTGTTCCGTCAAAACCGTAACGAACAGCATTATTTTCCGGTGTTTTGCCGTATTCCAACTCATACTGGTATTGGTACAAAGTGGGATAGAAATAACCATCAGCAGCCCTAAAATGCATTATTTATGTGCTTAGATGGTTGGCCAAAAACTCGCATGTTTTAGCAATTTCTGTGCAGAAATCCAGTTTTTATATGTGTAAAAATGTCAATTTTTATGTGAAAATACGGTTTTACATTTCGAAATGGTTGATCAGATCAGAAAAAAACACGATTGTGAGATCATCACAGCATTTGAAGGTGAGACAACTTTCACCAACCTGTTGCAACGGCGTCCTGCTACCCCTGAGCGACATTGGCACTGTCCTGTGTTCTTGTCACAAGCCACAGTCATGGCGCCGCCGATGTCACACTCGCAGCTCGTGCATCCAAGGTAGTTGAGCTCCTCCAGACTGTAGAAGCCATCCACGCATTGTGAGCACCGCTGGGTGCAAGTGTACGGCTTGCAGAAGCACTGGCCATCCTGAAAATACAATAAATTTAGTTTTTCAGTGCGGAAAACTTTGCAATTTTTGGTTTCATGAGCATTCCCTTACTAAGAAACTAAAATATACACTACCGCTAAAAAATTTCCAATTATATTTTTCAAACTTACATCACTGTCACAGTCGCCAACACCATCCAAAGTTCCTTGAATGAAGCAGTTGCAGCTGACACATCCCTGATCGAGGTCGTAATGCAATGGCTTGCACATGTCACAGTTCCTTCCAATCACGTTCGGTTTGCATTCGCATTGGCCCTGAAGAGCAAACAAAGTATTACAGACCGACAACTTTCAACGGAAGAATATCGAGAAAAATATCCAGTACTCACGGTGGTAAAGGCGAGGCAGACCCCTTGCACAACCGACTCGATTCCACGGGCGTCACAGCTGCACTCCTCGCATCTCGGGAAGTTGAAGTAATCCGGAGTGCAGTGGTCACATGAACGACCCCCTATATTCGGTAGGCAGAGGCACTGACCGTTGGTCTGGTCGCATGTGGTTCGCTGGGAACCGCGCACGTTGCAGTCGCACGACACACAGTTTGGATATCTGTGATTATGGGTTTGAAATTTATCTCACTGACAAGATATACGAATCTACAATTATCTCCACAAATGGAAAGTTAATGAGACTAAATGTGCAATTAACAATCTGCTTGTTACATATTGTACCAGTGCATTTATTAACATCAACCAATAACATTGTTTATTATCACCCATGAAATAACAACTTTATTGTTATTTTGGTATGACAGGGGCTTTAAAATTGCCAGACCAAGCAAAACAACAAATTTTTAGCTTTGAAAGAATTTCATGCTGCAGTAAAGTATTATTCTCACCCATAGAATTCTGGTGCACATTCCTCACAGGACTCTCCTTGGTAGTTACGTTTGCAGTGGCATCTGCCGCTACGAGAGTCGCATGTGTTATCCAAGCTTCCAGGAGCAGTACATTGGCATTCTATGGACAAAGATGGTTACAGTAGTTGCTTGGGTAAACATGCCTTTTTTTTAGTTTTCTTCGTACCTTGACAAACAGGGAATCCGAAGTAACCAGATCTGCAGTCGTCACAACTTTGGCCGGAATACTTGTCTCCACAGAAGCATTGACCAGTCACAGGGTCACAAACCTGAGCAGGTATAATTGTTAAAAATTTAATAAAAATATTGGTCTAAACTTACGAAATATCAAAAAGAACAATGATTGTATTTTTGATTTTACCCTAATACTACCAAGTTTAAGTATAACTCAATAAATACCAAGTTTGATATACCTATACACAATTTTCAGAAATTAAATAGGAAAATTATGGAGAAGAACACAAATTTCTGCATTAAATTTATCTTTTTTATATAACAAGAACAGAAATGGAATTCCTTACATTTCCGATGGTCCCCACATCACTGCATGGACAACGTTGGCAGAGAGGATAGTTAAAGTAGCCAGATGCACACTCTGTACATGAAGGTCCAGCAAAGCCATCGGCGCAAGGACAAGCCCCAGTGTATGGGTCACAAACATCTGAAGCAACACCTTCTCCGGTGCATTCGCAAACTGTAAACAGCATTGGTGTTAAAAATAAAATTGTTTAAGCAATGGTGCCTAAATCTATTTCAGAAAAAAAGCAAAGAAATTTAAAATTGCATTTTATACATTAGCATTTAAGCCTTGTACAATTGAGATATCAGAGGAATATAATGTTGCACTGATGATTCTATAACTTTTACTCCATAATTTATCAACAAACTTAGTTTAACACATTTAGGTACAACAACACAACGTAAACTCTTAAGAAAATCTATTTTTAGCTCAAGTTCGCGGAACTAAACCCATTTGTTCTGACAACAAATATTTCTTTACTTACCATCGCACTGTGGAAAGTTGTAGAATCCTGCTGCACACTCGTCACAGTACTTTCCAGCAAAGTTGTATTTGCACGGGCAAGCATCACCCACCGGAAGACACACATCGTTCAATGTCCCGTTGTAATAGCAATCGCAAGCTGAAAGGTAATAGCAAGATATTCAAATAGATGTTAAGTTTTTAGACACAAACAAAGAGCAATTTTTAGATAACATATGTGCTATACACCCAAAACGTGTAATTTTGTTGTGATGAAAAGTGTTTAAAAAGTTCAAAAATAAGTGCCAGTCAGAGTGGATAAAAATACCATACCAATAATGACTTTTTCTTGTCCGAAAACTGGTGAAAAGAATTATTTAAAAAGTACCTTAACTATACAGAACACTTACCTCTGCATTCGGGAAAGTCATAATAGCCAGGTGCACAGCTATCGCATCTATCTCCAGCATATTGGACCTTGCAATAGCATCTACCGGTGTTGGGCTCACACGATCCAACTGTGTATGTACTGTCACAGTCGCATGCTGAAAAATAAAAGTCCATGATTAAAAATCTAGGTCTCGGCATAATTGGTTTTAACATGCATGCACACAAATGAACAGAAGTTAGAAATTATGACCACTGCGCCATTAAAATCCGGACAATCCTGCAGACCATGCATGATGGTAATGTGACTGTCATTCAAACATCTGTGAATCTGTGAAAGGCGTAACATACACAAATGATGACAGTGCAGCATGAAGGAAATGGTGTGTGCAAGCAGCTGAAACTGTAGCGGGAACGAGATGCCGTTCATGGAATTTCTGTGCTCCTTCGTGCACCATTCATTGAGCATACTCGATAGAACAACACCCACTGAAAATTGGACCCGGGGAGGTACTGACAGCTACATCGTCCTTGTCCTGTGTAGGTGGAATTGTGCTTGAAACTCTCGGAGGAATTATTTCAACGATAAGATCATCTTCAATCAGCTCATCGATTTGTTTTGTAGTTGTTATAACTGTTGTTGTAGGGGCACTTGTAGTTGAATGTGGTTGGGTAGTCATACTTGTTGTAGAAAGTGTTTCAGCTGTGCTACTAATTGTTGTAGCTTTGGTTGTGGTTGTTGGACTAGCTGTTTTTGGTAATTTTGAAACAATCGTAGGTGTTGTTGAATGTTGTTGAGCTGTTGTTTTGATAAATGGCTTTGTCGTTGATTCCGCATCTGATTTTGTTGACAACTTCCAACCCTTCTTCTGTAATACTGAGATGTCTTTGGCTGCAGATTTTACTTTTCCTTCAGAAAGTACTCTTTCGGTCAATTTTTTGTAGGCTTGAATAAGTACCTTCCAAAATGAATTTACTGCAATTTGAGCATGTGGATTTGCATCAGGCATAAATACTGGTTTTGATGGCTTTGTTTGTGGAATTGGAATTTCAGACTTCTTAGCATATGGTGGAGTTTCTTTTAAGATTCTTTCGGTTGTTGTTTTGGTTGTTGAGTGTGTTGTTAAAGTCGCTTCTGTTGTTGACAGAATTCTTGTTGAGGTTGTTGTTGTTACTTGTCGTGTGGAAGAAACAGGTTGTATTTCAGAAAAATCAATTCTTTCAGAACGATTGTCCGAAACTTCAGCGTGTTGGGCTTCTATAGTCAAACCTTCACTTGGGGAAGGAGAAAATCCGAGATTCAAGCCATTTGGAGAAATAGTGCCATTAGAAGACACAATGGCTGCATCTGAACCGTGGATTTGCTCCACTATTTTCGGTGCAGTTGGAATAACATACGGCTTAGTGTTTTGGTAACTGGCAATTGCTAAAAAAAAATAAAAAATGCTTTTAAACTTCCCACACCGCGCGGTGCTCTACAAAGCATTCAGCTTAAAGCGGGCAACTCTTAACTGTGTGTGGAATAAAACAAATTATTGATCAAAACCACTGAAACCGATGAGAAATCACTTCAATGAAAATCAAAACACTCCAGACACACAACACTTGGGGAATACTCACGTCTGCAGCCGTTGGGATCTCGTGGGTCAACATTGGATGGGCGCCAGTAACCACTAGCACACTGCTCACAGTTGATGCCGGCCGTGTGGTGTTGGCAATTAAGACACACACCCCCGCCCTCATAATTCCCGGCTAGGTCAAGCGAAAGCCGTCGACGAGCTACATCTTCATCGTATTCACACTCGGTGGTGTGCCCATGACAGTTGCAAGCTTAAAAAACATTAAAAGGAGGAAAATTAGATTTGTTATTGTGTTTTCAGAAGAATTCTCCATATTTAGTCAATATTACTACTTATTATTTTAGTCATGATTTACAGGTCATTACCTTCACATTGGTTAGTTGATTCTGGGACCGCAGCTCTCCAAGCTTTCTGCACGAAACCTTCGCAACATCGTTCGCAGCTATCTCCACATGTATTATGTCGACACTCGCATTTTAATCTGCATACAAGGAGGTACCAATTAACATCACATACAGGTTTGGATTCCTTGACGACATTAGAAACAATTAAATGACAATACAGCTCACAAGATATCCTTTGTTTTAGTTGCTGGAGTATTAATAGGTGTTAATTAGTGTCTGTAAAAGTGTGTTTGGCAGCTTGGCAACACTACATTACATTAGTAGGGGCAGGTGCTGACACACTACCACCACCACCACCAGGAATGTAGACAATAAAGAACTATTACTCCCTTGGCGATAATTTCAGACAAATTACGGTGTTGGTGACATTTGGGGTTTCTAACTGAAATATGGCACATATTAGACATACTTGTACTGGTCGCTTGGATCTGGTGAGCAGGTATCAGCGTGACCGTTACAGACACATCGTCCACCAATACTGATGTCCTTGATACTGTAGTAGTACTGAATAAAAAAACAGTGTTAAAATTTAAGAAAGGGCATTTTAAATAATTATGTAAATTAGATAGAACAATTAGAAAATTAAAAAAATTATGATACAAAAAATGTTTATATCTTAACCAATAAAACAGGTTTTATAGCTAGTTAATAAACATTTTATACTGGTATTTAAAATTCAAAGAATTTAAATATTTTACCCTGCGGGTGACGGTTGGATCCTGTTCAGAGACAGCCATCAAATGTCCAAGGAGTGTTTTAGTCCTTAAGAATCTGAGACGTACATCAGTGGCCTTGCTCCACTCCTGAAGGACAGTTGCGTACGAAAAGTTGTTTGCTCCTGGTCTCGCTTTGATCATTGAAACAATCACCTGGAAATTTGTATGTTTAATAAAGTCATAAATAACAATAAAAAACCCTGGCAGTGTGGTACTGGCTGATTTGTATTTCACTGTTAGCAATATGCTGATTTTCTTGTATTTTAAAAAAGAGAGAAAAACAAGTCAATACGGATTTTCTGAAGGCCAGCCAGCTACGTAATCGGCAATCCAGGAAATGAATTTCTATAATTGTAAGGCCAGGGGATCTAATTGCTACTACAAGCAATGGCAATGGTTACTGTGGTCTTTACATGCCGGGAAGAAATTTTATAATACCAGGTTTGGTGTACTTAACCGACCACAGAATTTAGCCGGTCATATTTGTAAGCAAACAATGATGTGCACACAGGAGAACAAGCAAAATTAAGTAGTTCTAATCAAACAACCTGTATTTTGTAAAATGCTGTGCAATTTCCCTTACCTCCCCGTTTTCCAAAGGCACAACACTGGAGTAATCGGAGGTGCAGATAACACTGTCATCTCTGGTGATTTCTTCCAGACTGTCCATTCCAAATAGATTGTAGCAGTCGCTGTCAGTATTTGCAAAGTATTGCCACGGTTGGAAAGATTTGCCATGGTCAGATGATTTCTCCAAAACCCAGGTACCAGCTCTTGGAGAGTTGGCAAACTTGATCAAAACATATGCGACATGGAAAACCTGAAAAAGGATGAAAAATATTAAAAACAGCTCTATGTGCTTATGATCTATATACCATCACACAATTTGTTCATAATGTGTTGGGAATATGTAGGCTACTATATGCCATAGCCTACAGTTACAATGGAATTGGCATTATGTAAGCGCATGTGGGTTAATCAGGGGCATATTAGCGTATATTTGGCCTCAATTGAATTAGTGCTAATTATGGCTTAAAATTTCGATCTGAATTAGGTTACAAGGTGGTGATTTTGTCAGAAATGGAGTCGGTAACCACGGGCGGTAATCCTAATTCGCGCCCTTGGGCAATTTGCTAGCAGGAAGGCCAATAGACCAACTCAGCGGGCAACTTGTATAGGAAACCGCCGTTTGTTTCCTGTGAGCGCACCGCTGTAAGCGCGGAAACGGTAAAGAAAGCGAGAGAGTTGGAAAGAAACAAAACTTAGCGATGGAGAACATTGCGGTATCCAGAGCGGAAACCAGTCATTGAGACGCCGAGAGTTGCGTCGCCGTCGCTGATTCAATGTAGCAGCCGCGTAACACGTTTATTCATCGTTTGTGAATGAAGTTCAGTCTACACAACATAATGTGACATTCGGAGCAATGCTTTGATAATAATCCAACCCTGAAACCACTCTTCGGTACAACGGGCATTATCAATTACTAAAAGCGAAGTGACATTACATCGGTTATTATTAGACCATTACAGTGCGGTGCTTATAGAGCAGGCACAGTAAACAAATACTTCTATCAGAGTAAACCGCGGCGCAAACCACATGCGGATTATAGGCATTCCAACGCAAATCTTATCCAATTCTCAAGGGTCTATTCATTATCGCATCCCGCTTTGAGGTGCTATCTGTGCGTGAAATTGGTCGGTTTGTTCGCAGCTGGAAGGTTTTATCACTCGAGTTTTGGAGCAATTTGCTCACGCGTAAAAAGGTCAAAATTCTAAACCACAAAACGTTGCGCAATGTGAACAAACAGTCGACGTAAAACGGCGAACCTAAGTAAAATTTTACTATCTCGAAATGAAGCATTCCACCCGTTGAAATATAATTGCGCGGGTAACGTACAGGCATTATATTACATAAAATCTCTAGACAAACTGCATCGATTAACACTTCTCAATTTTGTGAAAACATTTAGGCTATGAAAACCATGCGTAACAACTTACTTGTCCAAGGTGGATGGTGAGATTCACTTTATTATATTCACTTCCTCGGGACAGTGGGGGACTCTGCCACCATTTCTCAGTACCGTCGATAGCGTTCTTCACGGGATGAGCCTTCTCAGGAATGGTGGAGTCGCAAATGTCACAAACTTGGCCCTGGTGGACGCTGTTGCTGAATTCGAAGTTGGTTCCACCGGTTAATTTGCAGAATAATTCGTCCTGTTCGTCGCCGCACGTTGCGGTGGCCTCGATTTTCTTGCCTGTGAAAATGCACCGTTATCTTATCTAAATATACCAACTACCACTCAAATAAGAGATTTGTCGACCAACACATTTATTACAGTGGTAAAACACAAAGAAAATAGAAGCTGGTTTCAGTTTGATTGTGGTTGCCGTTTTATATTCAACTACCTTAGTCAAATATTACCGCTATTTTATTTCCAACCGAAGGCATACGGTCTAGTGAACAATTTTGATACGCACATCGATGATAATAAATATATGACTCAACACTGTATTATATCATGTACACTAACAACTTACCAGAAGCGATATTGAAATAAGGCGGACTGAGCACATTTTTCTCGGTCGGTACGACTAGGAGATCAGGCAATTGTCCCAAGGTTACACACACCAGACCTAATGCTATCGCTAAGCGCAGCATTTTGGTCATTGACTAGTTTTTTGCGACTCTAATATTTCACTTTCGTTCCTCGTAATTTGTAAGTCGCTTTATCTTGTACGAACCGTCTTCGATTAGACAAATCGCTCTGAATGATTCGTATCGGAACGCCAGTCGTTCTTAGAGGCAAGCAACGCCTGGTTGACCGACTATAGGGAAAAAGGCGAAGAGCTCTAGCCGACTCTCTTTTATTTTTTCGGTCGCTTTTAATGTATCGCAGTTCCAGTTAACCCCTGGGCAAATTTTGCGAAGTATTTATCATGTCTTTGTTACGTTTTATGGGCGATATAAGACAATGGCTGTTAAATTGCCTGTAGTTATTCGTGACCCAATTTCCCTAGATATAAATAATAGCAACGTGATGCAATAAAAATCCTTCACATTTCTTAACAACGTAATAATGCTTTACTGTGAAATAACACTAAACTTTATGAAACACTTCCTATACTCAAACAACTCCTAAAACTTACATTTAAAGTCATACTTTACTTATATTCACATATGTATATGCCTTGTCTATAGTACGTATTATAGATACAATGTTAAAACAGGAACTGTTGGATTGTATTCACTCAAAAGTTCGCTGGCACGCAGTCAACCAAAGCAAGAGAGTTTGCTTCCAAACTAACCCAGATCTGGAAAGGTACAGTTTCATGTGCGACATCGACAAAAAACAGTTTGAAATTTTATTAAACAAGCCAAACTGTTTTTGTGTTGACGACTAAGCTTTGAAGGTATAATGTAATGCAATGTACTGCAGTGAAAATTGTATTTTTGAAATGGGCTTCAATTTATGTAACTAAGTTTCCCTCTTCAGTGAAATATAGTGCAGCATCGGTAAAAACATACGGGCTCAGCTGTTCAAAAAGATAACTGCTTGTCAAAAATACTTCTTTTTTGTAAATTTTTAGTGTTACCATAACAGCCAAACACCTGTTTTCGGCACAGGGATGAAGATCTGCACAAAGCTATCCACGAGCTACAATTTCAGCCGGACTATCACCATGCTAAATCACCGCGTTCAGAAGTCCTGGGCGAAAGTTTCGGTCAAATCCATCCTACTTTTACCAACCACAACATAACGGTGGCTTGACATATTTGCATATCGGTTACTAAAACTTTTTATTTTTTATTCAAAAAATTTAAATTGTGTACCTCTGTGGGTATCGTTTGAGATGCTATTTGAGAAAGTACTTTGAAATAGAAAGGCTTCTTATAATGCTACTAAATTATTATACAGGCTAGGCAGTTTTGGCCGTTTGTAGCCAGCGAGGGTTGGGCCGATTGTTCTTCTCTGCGTGTCACAGAGGGAGATCTTCTCGCCGCTTTACGTCAGACCTACAGGGATCTGGAGAAAGTCGGCCACGTGAGAAATCGTCTAAAGTTAACCGCTTTCGAATTTGATTTGTGCCGTAATATTGTATCTCATGTGTCCATGGAGGTTTGTATTGGGCGATAGGGTTATGATAAGAGGCACATACGTCATGTTGTCTGGTATGTGCTGAAGTAAAGAATAAATCTACTGTAGGTGGTTGCTTGTAGGCCTATATGGTGTGTACATAACCAATGACGCATTAGAAGCAGTGTTTTTTTATTAACATATAATCCACAACACACACACACACACACACACACACACACACACACACACACACTTGTGGCATAGTACAAAATTATTTTCTTTGGATTAATCGTTCCAGACACGAGAACGAACACAAGGTAATCGAAATGCGGTTGTCTCACATTACTAAATGTAGTCTGGCTTTAAGCTCCCACGCACAAATTCTTTCAGCAATTCCAGTTTTATTTGCACAACCCGGATTTAGATGATTAAGTAGGCCAAGTCTGAAACAGAGTGCTAATTTGAGTCTTGGTGTGAACAGCGCCGCGCATTTGGACAATAACGTAAATATAAACAAGAAGGAAATGCTGTTAATTTACAAGTTGGTGTGAAATTTACTTTTCACCAAAGCAGATTAGATAAATATAATTCACGGGAAATTCTATCCCTTGGTTTGATATTTCTGTGTGACAATTAGTGCTTATCACTTTGTGATAAGTGATAACTATCAAATATCAGTCATCTGTACCGTGATACGCTTTGATCAGATTTGCACGTTTTGCCTTTTACGGCTTAAAATCAAACGACTTCTTGACAATCCCATTCCTCCCTAAATACCGTACGTTAACAAAAACATAGAATTTTTATTAAGTTTAGCACGCTATCACCCTCAGGTCGTCAAATACACAACCAGCATATACGAAAACGTTTTGCTGGCCAGGACCGATACTTGTCTTAAGAAAACAGGCTTAGAAACCCCGACCAGAGAAGTCCGAATTGAAGCCATACCGTCGAACTCAACAGAGGACGCAGGTTTAAACTTTTCAAATGAGCTTTGAAACTTTTCAGTTAAAGCGGTCGTTTGGCCGAATGGTTAACGCGAGATACACCAATACAAAAACCGTTTCGAACCCATCAAGCCTATCATAGATTAGAAACTTGGCTTGGTTAAAAAATAACTTTCTCTTAAGATCATTCCAATAACTTCTATATCCACCAATTTATACAGAGCTTGAGCATATGTACGAAGAGATGACCAAAATCACTTTTACCTACTACGGTGCCTCCGTCGAGCAATTACAAGAGATACTTTACAAAGATGGCCTATGTGACGTCACCATTGATGATGTCAGACAGCAAAATCAGAAAGCTGAAAAATCCGTATGCCAAATTCCGACCTTGCGAGAGCTATGCCAACTTTACTGTCGTAATATAACACAGCCAACAATTTTCAGAAGCCAACCCCACAGCTCAACGAAGGAACTTGTTCGTGTAAATACTTTGGGAAAACAAAGCCACATGATGAAAAAGTGCGCTCTCCTTATACTTGTTTTACATGTTGGCCCAAGTCATCTTTATCATCTAACCATATTATAATTGTTTTCGAAAAAAGTCTTAGGAATAACGTTAGCAAATTTTCGCCATAGTAGGATTATTTGCTGTTTGTGTTTACCCCAATCCAATTACCCACTATATCCGTGTACATAAAGTCTGCTTTTATAACCTGGTGCTTCTAAAAAGCTTCTAAGAGCAAATTAAGCTTTACAAATTACCGCATTCATATCAGAACCTTCACCACGAGCACCAACCACCAAAATCAAGAATTAGATGAAGTGCAGGTTCAAGGAAAAGGAGAAATGGCGTCTCTGCTAAACCCACTCAATCGCCACCTGCTAACTGAGCAACTTAACAATAAGCGGCGGACATTGGGAAGAAGAAATCTTCTGTAATATTTATTTTTATTTATTTAACTTCGGATTTGGCATGAAGTGTTACGTTGGGGTGTTTATTTTTAAGTGATGGTACGACAGTAGATCATATAAGTAATGATCAGATTACCTCCTGTCGACAATCGGCGAAATACATATAATCGTGGTTTCCAATTTAACTATAGTGTAGATAAACCTTTTTATTTGGTAATTTTACATGATTTTAGAACGAATAATAGTGTGCTCTTGTTTATGTATTCAGATGTAAAAATCTTTAAATAGCCTAGCCCTAAACTATACCACTTAGATAAAACATTTTTCTTAAATATAAAGAGAAGTATAACACTAAACCGCACTGGAAGTGCTGGCAAATTTTATCTTATCGTTTTTAACCGCTGTGGTGTTGTGTGGTTGATGCAAACAAAAGTACACATACCTGGAGGAAAACTGCCCGCTAAAAGTATACAAACTAATTCTACCCCTGCCCTAAATACTAATCTCAACCACAGAACTAACGCTTACTGTAAGCCCAGACCTTACCCAAACTGTAATTTTACGATGTTTATTTTAATGAGCAGTTTCCATACTTTTATCTTTTTGTCTTTTTTGTCATAGCTTAACACCGAACTATTTCAAATGTGAATAGTAATTTATGTAGTTTCATTCAGACATTCTAAGCTTCGCGAAGCATTCAACAAAGCGACTGACCCCTACGAGAGGTGGTGGTTCCGCTCCAGCAATTTATCCTCGAACGTAAAGGTCAAGCAAATCGACCAATCAGCGTCAGACACGTCTTTTTTCGGGAATAGTTGGATTCTGGAAAGTGTTGCGTCATCACATCACGACATGAAACCTGTTAAAGGCGAGGGGGATAACCGCTTTCAAACCCGCCGGGGGGCGTCAGGAGTAATAGCTGTTGAAAATTTGGCTGCGGTCGACACGTGGATGTATGTCCATGAAAATGGTTATATTCTATATGTAATGGGGACTAACTTTTACATTGGGAACTAACAGCACGTTTAAATAGCTAAAACCCCTATGTTTACATATGCGAAATTTTGGGTGATAGTCCAATCGTTAATGGTGGCGGGATTCAAATTCCGCAATACATTATCCCAATTCTACCTAGTGCACATACCACCATCATGGTTTTTATTTTTAATATTAGTTCTGTTTAAATCTAAATGGGTATTCGCGAACATATTTATTTTGATTTACAATTATACGTGTTCTACTGCCTGTAGCTTTTTGTTTACTGTTAATAAGGTTTAAGCATCAGTATACCGACAAATATACAACCGATTTGACACAAACAAAAGGCTCATCATAACTCGTTTTTGGTTCCTTTGATGATGATCAACCATTTTAGTCGCCACACACAGTACTTTTATTTAATTTGAGTTTTCCATATAGGTGTGAATGCAACATTTGTACTGGGGCCTTCTTAAAAATCAATGAAGACTTACTAACTAGGAGTAGCAAAGGCATGATCACCGGCAGGGACCGTAAAACAAAAAAGTGCGACAAAGCAAAGCCCGAAATTCGGTACAACGGCCAGAATGCCGAAGATGAACGTCCAAAAATTTCCCAGAAACCAAAGCCAGACGATTTGGGAGTAAAATGCAGCAATATAAGAAAGAATTCAACACAATCCGGTCCCGAGCCCTCAACATCAAAGGAAAAAAACGATCCAAAGAGTGAGTCGGTAAAGATAATCGTCGACCCAACGACATCACTAGCAGTGGATACCAAAGTTCACAGGAAACCAAGTTTGGTGAAAAGCAAAACAAAATCTTCGACGAAACATGGAAAAAAAACAGGACTGGTCGGTGCGAACGACCAACATGGGTCAGTTATGATGTCTGTACTTTTGATTTTCCTTTAATATTTTTTGCGACGAATCGATATGCAAATATAGCACGCAGCTACCGCAACTAAGCTATAAGATATTTAATAAATTCGCAGGAAACATCGCGTATGCAAAATCCCTCTCAACACTGATATATGGTGGAAGACAGTAAGCACGTACACAACTCCTCACTGGAGAGGAACAGAGGGTGGAGCGACTAAAACGAAAGAAGGAAAATTACATGGTAGTTAACTTGTAGTTTGGTGGGTTAGGATAGAATAGAATATTTATGTTTATCCCCGTGAATGGGAAAACCAAGTGGGTTAACACATACGGGCAATCGTTCAACACCTCGCGCCCACCGTCGGGTTATCAGAGCTATTGCAGTGTGTTGTATATGACAGACACGTTTCTTCAATTTGGTAGAACCCATTAATCCGCTGGGTTGCAACATTCAAAATAGACGTTGCTTTAATTTTTTGTTCAACCTATTATCCATCGGATTTCAAATAAAGCATATTTTATGGCTAGCGAGCGGCTGGTATTGATCTTATACCTTTCGGATTTTATTGTTGTTTAACGCATTATCTCACTGACTCAAGGCCCTGCTGTCTTTTTGTGTTCTTTTAAGAGTTAGAGGTACAATAATATAATATTTGTATTGAAACTACCACGTTCATATCTGTGTCCCTGTTTAAAAATACACAATGTTAAAAAAATTCCCCGAATTCAGCATTAGCAGCTGTGAAGAAGAAGGACTCTGTAGTGAAATTCGGCCGTACTTCGCCAACTATTGATGTCAGCAAGCTTCGCGTTAGTTATAGCTTTGATAAAATGAAAATGCGGAGACAACAGAAAATGTCACAGGTTTGAACGTATGGCGTCACCATACTTCTACTAATTACGCCACAATACCCAGGATACTGACATCACAAGCGGGAACGCGACGATAGACACGGACCTGTTAAGTCTAGCACCTACAGAAAAATATTTGAACATCAGCGCGCTCGAAACCCATGGAATAATTTATACGTAAATACTTTATTATATCTTATTTTCTTAACGAGAAAATGCAGATCATTTGTTTTGGGAGATGTTTTCGGTCTAACAGTCTAACATAAGAAATCAAATTAACGAGTTTGGTAATACGAACTTGGAAATAGTAGCCTATAAAATATCCTCAGAGTTGGCACTAACGCATACATCTAGCTCTCGTAAACTTGATTAGATGTTATATCGTCAGATAAGTTTCTTTTTTTTAATTTACAGTCATGTACCGGAGGCAACAAAGGTTTTTACGAAACTAAAGCTTCCAGGGATACCAAGAAAGGAGCAAAACAAGGTGGGCTGCTGTACAAGATAAGCGTACCAAATTTCCCACTAAAATAGAAAACGGCGCCATAACATGTACGTTGACTCCTTTTCTAGTCTACAGAAAGTGGCAAAAAAATCATCGGCGACGGCACCAAAGTTCGCCGGAAAAATTCTAAAAAATCATCGAAGCAATCCAAAGAACAAACTGCGGAGCATCCGAAAAATATGGAACAGGAGGATAATGCCCTCCCGCCGGATAACCCTCTTCAAGACTCTGAATCAAAATGTGCTGATTTTCTGACGTCCCGAAAGTCCCTTACATTCATGGCGAAGAATGAGGTTTTGACGCAAAGTGACCGCGGCAGTGCTAAACAGAACCACCAGTATTTTGAAAGCAATATTCCCAAAGAGTTTGAGGCTTTCTGCGTTGCTGCCTTGCGGTCGTTCGTGGTCCGTAAGGAAACAGTAATGACAAGTCGAGGTTTTAAGGTTGGTGAAAATCCGGATTTTTCCGGTTACAGTTGACTCGAGTAACGCCTTTGCTTATTTTTCAGAGAATAGACAGCATGACGATCAACCGATACCCATTATGTACATACGGGCGGGACAAGTGTAACGGCGAAATACATTAAATAATACCACAAGCCTTTATCGCGCACTGATAACATAAGAATAAAAGCACATGACCATTAAGCATAACAATACGAGTGTTGTTTCAATAACAGGTCTATTAGCGTGGTCTACAGATTAGGTTGTTTTACTGGGTCCCCTTTCTAAACGGCTGTATCCCGGACAAAGCCACTAATCGGACTTGTTGCCCGGAACCAGTGGACTTCAATGCATAGATCGAAATTAAGGATCTGTCTTTAACACTGCAGTATCTTCTCTTGCAACCCGTGTAGGAGTGCAAAAGAATCTCACAACAACAGTGACTAATCCTCCCACACACGTTTTTCGCCGTAGTTATCTAACAATAGCCGTGTACAAATTATCCACCATGCGTTTGGTTTTCAGAAGTTTTAAACTGTAAATTTCACAATGCGATTTGGCCTGTTTGACCAGTACACTTTGTACGTTTCTAACAAAGTAAAAAAAACAAAATTCAAAATAAGTTTATTAAAAATGACTAATTTTTTAACCGATTGAACAGTAGAGATTTATCATTGCCCAAACTGGTTCCAACCAACGGTTCACTGAGACCGTTGAGCTCCAAAAAACTTTCGTTTGCTTTGGCCCATGTCCTTTCAGATTGCGGAATATTAAGCCTGGTTAATAATTTGTCTGCTAATATGGGGATTATCGGCTGCAGAAGGATCCCTGTGACTCTTAATCCCTCAAAGACAGAATGGATGATGCTTTCGAGGAGCAGTAGATCAGCTGGATCCTTAGAATCAAGCTTCCACGCTTCATGCCGATGAATCATCATATTCGCTTCCCGTGCTACAGACATCATTTCAAAAATCGCGTTGTAGAAATGAAACTTCGAGCAATGGATATTTGCCATTTCAGGAAGCTTTTTAACCTGTTCAATATAGGCAAAGTCCAGGTCTGTGATTCTACCATCTCTACAGTTTCCATTTTCGTCCTTATTGAATATTTCTTTGTGAAAAGGAGGGTACTTCTGTTGGGGGTTAAGCCTTTTCGCAACGGCACGATTCAAGCAGTTTCCAAGAATATTTACAATGTCAGCATTAATGACTTCATAAACTAGCTGTTCCCTGTAATTGCAATCATGTTCCAGAACTCCCTGTCGAAGAAGAAAGTACTTGAACCCTTCTGCTGTGACACTGTCTGCCATTTTAAAGGGGTCCACTACGTTCCCTTTGCTTTTCGACATTTTGGAGTTCTCTATTGTCCAGTGACAGCTTGCAACGATTTGCTTGGGTAGTTCCAGCCCTGCTGCCAACAGAAACGCTGGCCAAAAGACCGCATGAAATTTCAGAATATCCACGCCTATAAAGTGAACATCAGCAGGCCACATTTTCACATATCCCGTGTCAGGGTAGCCGGTAACTGTAAGATAGTTAACCAAAGCATCCATCCACACATAAATAGTTTGAGTTGGATCCCCGGGCACGGGAATTCCCCATGGTACCCTGCTGCTTTCTCGAGAAACCGATAGATCACCTGTATGTTCATCAAGTAATCTTAACACAGTATTTTTGGCCTTTGCAGGATAGACAAAATTAGGGTCGCTCAGAACTTTTTCCCTTATGATATCGATGAAAAGTGAAAGGGAGAACATATAATTTGTTTCTTTGGTCCATTCAACTGGGTGGCCAGAGTCTCTGGACAAAAGTTGAGTTTTCCCTGTGTGTTTGTCAACAACTTCTTCTATTTGAGAGTCAGTCAAGAAGGTTTCATCAGAAGTGCAGTACCACCCTTCATAAGAACCTATGAAAGATCGTGTGTAAAAATCCTGCTTGAACAGTAAATGTATACTAAGTAAATACTACTAAGTTTTTTTTTTTTAAACTTGATTGATCCTACACTACACATCATTGTCAGATAAAACGTAGGGCTGCCATGGGCACTAGGCACTACTCCATGTGGAATTTATGTGAAATAAAATTTTGCCTAAAATAACTTAAACCATACTGATTTAAATTAAAACATTTTGATAGGGTAATATACTTTTGCACCCCAGGCACAAAAAGTATACACATATGCAGTTGGATAGCATATATGCTCAGTGTGATACGACACCTGTTGCAAATATACCTTTAATGGGTTGGAAATCCAGGAAAGAACAGCGTATTTTATTTAAAAAAAAAACAAAAGACTGCATCTACCTTTGTATATGTAACCATTGCTTTGAACAACCTCCCAAAAATGTTGGACAGTATCTCTGTGTCGCCCTTCAGTGGTTCGAATGAAGTCGTAATATTGTATTCCAAATTTGTCGCTCATGTCTTTAAATCTATCTTCATCGAAAAAAAAAAAAAAAGTTAAAAGATCGGGTCAAGGGTTTTCAATATTTGATTACCTAGTCACTCATTGTCCATTCTTACCTCGCGGAAATTTTATTGCAATAATCTAACGGTTCCATTTTATTTGCAGCTGCTGCCTTCATCACCTTCGACCCATATTCATCCGTTCCGGTTGCCAGTCGACACTCGGTGCCACTAACGAGCTGTCCCCACTGACAAGCAGTGTGGGCTAAAGTTGTGGTATAAAGGTGACCGATATGGGGTACTGAATTTACATAGTAAATTGGTGTGGTGGCGTAGTAAGTTTTTGACCTTTTGATCCACAAATTTTGAGCACACGAACGGAGAATTGGCCTTTTGAGCTTGTTGAGTACCAACACATAATTCCTCATAGTAAGCCTAACCCTTCTACCAATCAAACATTATTCTGTAAATTCAACCATTTACACAACACACACACTCAGGTATAATTAAATTAAACCTAGTCTTTGTATTGCTAATGTTAAGGTGAAATAACACAGAACCCATTAGCTACAAAAAAATTAATAACAAACAACATTGTACTAAAAACTGAACCAGTGTACACGAGACATTAAAATAGCTACTGTGGAAGCATATGGTATTTTCTATTTAAGATGATGCACCCATTTCAATAAAAAGTTCATACTACATGCAAAAAACACCAATATAAATAGTTAAACCTATAAAAGTGGGCCACCAGTCAAATAATTACCATTGGATTAATTATGCAAGTACAGTAGTATAGCTCCATAATTAGGAAGTACAAGATGCTGATGTCTTGACATGGTATAACCATGGCAGTTGTCCATGACTGGCCAATATGTGACTTGTGACTGTGTTAATATTGCATTTTTTTTCTTTTCGCTGGTTTGGAACTGTGCTTAAATTTCTTGTTTTGTTTGAAATTGTCTTCAAGGTGGTTTATCGCTTTCCGTTTGACATTTTTCTGTGGTTTATTAGGTTTTTGTTTGTTTCTTATAAAATTTTTCGTTTGTTCATTTATTACTTTTTGTGTAAATAATTCGTTTGGTCGTTTCACTGTTAAATTCTCCTTTGTGAAGTTAAAATGAACAGTTCTGGTAACTTCCATTTTCTTCTGCATTTTTTCCACCTTTGTTTTAGACTTCTTCTTTTTTTCTTTGCGCGGCTGAGTGTTATTTTGAATTCTTGGACGCTTTTCTCCTTGCCTTTCAATCCACAACCAGTGATCGTATCTATACACCGTAGGCTGGGTGACAGCAGCAAAGTATTGTCTCCTTGATTTGGTGCATTCAAAACCAAAGTGTGATCGTTTTGCACAGTTGTAGCAGCTTTTCTTTTTTGACATGGACAAAGGAAGATCAGAGGTGACCAGTGACCCAGGTTTGGTGGTGATATGAAACTGTCGCCAGTTATCAGGGCACTCCGCTTGTATGTGCCCGACCTGCTCACAGCGGTTGCAAGTTAACTCAAGATGCCTCCGACTTGTTGAGATATAGTTCGGACAGGATTTCGCCATGTGCCCTTTATGTCCACACATGAAACAAGGTTTTAATTTCTTTGGTTTTGCACACTCCACAGCAATATGCCCTCTTTCGGTGCAATTTTTGCACCGTATGTTTGATTCATCGAAATATCTGGTTCTTAAACCGTTGCTTTTATCCATCCCTGCAATAATGTCCTTTTTACAAATTGTCCAACATTCTCTAGGGTCCTTTTCTTCTTCTACTGCAATCGGAGGCTCAGTGATGTGGATTTTAATGTCATTCGCTTCATCAGATCCCATCTCGTCATCAAGAATCTCCCATTGTTGCAAATCACTGATTTCAGACACTTGACTTGTGTCCTCGTTCCAGGTATATTCCATGACGCGATCTTTGCTTGACGAGCTAGCTGTATTGTCATCTGATTGCAACATAATATCCTTCGGCATCAAAAATTTACTTAAATGATTTTCCTCCCTAAAATTAGGTTCCGAAGTTGTTTCGATGTTTGTGTTTTTTTCAGATTCCTTCAAAACAGCAGTGCCATTTATAGTTGCACCTGCACTGTCATGTTTGTAATGGATCTGACTATACAGTTGGAATTCCAGCTCGCTGTCAGTAAAATCGGTATCACTGTTTCCGCAGAATGGTAACTCGGACACTAAATTGTCATTTTTTAAATCCATGTTGGTTTACAGCGCTGCTGTTTAATAAAACCAATAAAATAACGAAAGACTAAAACAGACTTTGTTAAATGAGGCAGCAGTAAGAAGAAAAAACAAAACTTTATACTCTTATTTACGCAGCAGCACCACCTTGTCCTAAAGAAAATGAATTTTTGTTCATAAGCTCTTGAATCCGTTCTTGAACTTTAGAAATCACGCCAGCCGCAATGAAAAGATGTGAATCGTCTAAATCTTGAAGAATAAACCTATGTCCTAAGCCAAGTGAGTCAGAATCGTCGAGGTGAAGAAGAAATTGTTTCATAGCCGGGTCACATTCAACAATAACTCCTTTGGTAACGTTGACCATGTTCTAACATTCGAAGTTGACAAGAGGCATATATTACCTACAGGTTATAGGCTAGTCAAATTCAAATCCTGTCAAATATAATGCATGTATTAAAAATGATAAAAAATAGGATATATGATGATCGCTTCAATATACGAAAACACAGGTGCGTTATAAAATGGTATATTATCATACCTTGTACCAACAACTTTTTATAAACATTAAAGTATGTGTTAAGTATTATGGAAGCAAACTAGTTGGTTCGGCCAACATTATCTTTATTGTAATGCGCAATTTCACTTTTTACCTCCGTATAGGTTTTCCTGGTTTTTCCACGATAAAAACCACGAATCAGCTTCCAAAAAATAACATATAATAGTCTAACACATAAAACTAAACTTTATGGGGTTTCGTGGTTTTATCTTAAACTACAAATTGAAGCGAAACTTATCACTGACAAATCCTGTTACAATTAAGAAAGAAAGAAATAATAATCTCGTGTGTAGTGTTAGCTTGGATGATATCGAAGTTATATACATTGTTTTGCATGATTAATAAGTCCAAAAGAAGACTTAATCGTAGTAAAAATAAAAAAAATCATTTTATTTTAAGTTAAAACAAATCTTGTTAGCAGAATTAGAAATATTAATGTACAAAATGTTGGTTTAATAAGTTTAAATAAACCTTAAAAGACGACAACCTATACGCTATAACAAAAGTTTAAAGGTCATATTTAGACTTTTTTAAGAGGGATTTCCCCTACGCAAATTGTCAATACCGGAACTTTTACCAGTTTTCCACATTGCTGGCCTGAATTTTACAACAGAAATAGTCATGGTTTACCAATGTGAAATAACCAAACAATGGAACGGGGAACCAATCGACCATGATCCGGTTAAAATGAAACTAGAAGGATTGGAAAACGGAGTGAAATTGACCATTGATGCCCCATATTTTAATGACCCAGCACCGAAAGGCGAAACTGGCAAACCCCTCTGGCTGTTGTGGGAATATGAAGGTAATAATTATCTTTATAAGACTAATTTTGATATACTGAAACCATTCTTTAGCTTTGATATGATTAAAAACGTAAAATATATCAACAACATTAATTATTTACTAGTAAAAAATCTGGAGTCATTATGCTCATTCGGCTAGTTATCATAACTTTTTCTTATATCTTATTTTGGTTTATTAAAGAAAATTTAATGTTAGCCAAATGTGTACAATGTCTTTGCAGTTGTTGAAGCATTCTTTCTAAATTCGAAGACTGGGGAATACTACGAAGTGGAATTTGGACCGTATGTTGTATTCTCTCTTTATGCTTTCTTTGTATTAATACAAAAGTCTAAAAAACATGGCAGTTTTCGCACGATCTTGCACGTACAACAGAAAATAAATACGATTGTAGCAATGACCTATATTTTATCAGTAAACAAATAAACAGGAGTAATTTAGTTTACACAGGCCTATTGTACAAGAATCTGTTGTAATATGGTGGATTTTAAGTCCACTCAGATTAACACCAGTTTTTTTTAAATTTGTAAATCCTTTTAGGCATGGTCAACATCTTGGCTTACTGTTTAAGAAATGCCGGGAGGTTTGGAAGAAAAACTTGGATATGGAGTACTCCTCAAAAATCACTGGCAACACTTGGACAGGATGTGCAGTGATGCCATGGGATTATCTACCTGCCGGCGTGGATAAGTTTAACGCTTTTGCTATGCACGGAGTCGATGCAAATAGAGTTTATGAGACCCTTTATTCAGCACCAAATGGAAAACATAAGGAACCTGACTTGTAAGCAGTGTGTCGTGGTAAAAGTTTAAGTTATATAAATAAACAAGCTTGGTCGGGCTGGAAAGCCTGATCGGTAAGAGCGTTTGCTATCTTCAGATAGCTAAAAGGTTGTGATCTCAAAATCCTGAATGGTTGTTTTTGGGCATAGCACTGAACAAACATCTCCTACTATGTGCATCAAGAAGTTGTACTTAAAAAATGTCATAAAAATATACAACACACTGCAATTGCGTGGTCAACCGGACTGTTGTCGCAGTGTATTCTGACTTTGTACAGTTGGTTCTTCCACTTGTGTTTTTTATAAAGAGATAAAACATAAATCACATTTTTTTGGTACAACTTAAAGCATAATCTATGGTGATGTTGTATTAACCTTAAACTCATTTTTAAAAAGGACCCAAATCTTAAATTTAATAAGATTTATGTTGCAGCCATAGACTGGAATATTTTCAAGACTTTGATGCAAAAGCAGTGTTTCCAAGTGGAAAACTAAACAAGGACGAGAAATCAATTTGGAACACTGCATAAGATATATTATGTGATATTTCACTTGCATAATCATGGTTTTATCTTTATTTACTGAAACATACATGCAGTCTGTTCTGGTAATTAAATTACTCATCTGTGCCTTAATGTAGCATTTTATCATATGTTACACTACTTCCAAGAGTTTTTGTGAAATGTGCCTTTACTACCCTTGATCTTGTATTGTACCACACACACTAAGCTAATTTGAATGAGATACTAATTTTCACACAAAAATAAGTTATTTGTATTTCTGTGTTAACATCAGTTTATTTTTGATCCAAATATTCAACACAAACATATTTTTAAATTTATATGCTTTCTACATTCCTTATTGTTGTATCTATGCATAAAAAATGTGTTTTATCATAAATAAGATAAATCATTATAAAAAGTTTTAAAACAAAATTCATACATTGCTAATACATAGCAAAATGTGAGAGTAAAACATGAAAAATGTACATATGTCTGTGCATGCATAAAATGATATCATGTTTTAAAAACCAATAAAATAAACTCCTAAAAATTTAAAAATGCAGACTTTAATGGAGCATAGCAGAATGTGGCAGTAAAATGTGCATACTATTCGTACACTTAAGAATTGTATGGAACAGTGAAATGTTGAATAAAATCCGCTTGACATACTTCCACAATCCTGCAATTCAATATGACTAAAAAATACAAGTCTCAGTAGGTGCAGAGCAGTTCAGTTCTATGTACAGGTTTTGTAAGATTTCTATTTTAAAAAGTTCACAGGTTAAGAATAGTGGAGACGTCTGCGTAGTCCGCTCCCAACGCTTTGTTTTCGTCGAAGACAAAATCACACGATTCTACTTTCTCACTTGCGGATTGTAGGAGTTCCTCTGGGTTGGTAATGCATGGGTGGTGGGAGAGAAGGCAGGCTGGATACATGGAACTTGCATGCTCAATACGCTTCGAACGGCGAACTGGGGTCACAATGGCAGCTGTGTCAAGAGGGAGAGCTCTTTTGGCCAAGATTCTGTAGATTGGGGAAGAAAAGTAGGTTTTAAGTTAAAAAGCAAATCATCTGAATTAACCATAGGGGTGCCAGGATTGTAAAGTGCACTAGTTACTTTTAAATTGCATCATTGGTTCCCTTAATACGAACTAAAATTCTGCTTAAAATAACACAAAGGTTTAAATTGACAATTAACTTTTTCACTCCCGGCCAAATGCATTAATTTAAACATGCTGTCCCGCAGTGTTTTTTACAATTTTTGGTCATTTTCAAATTAGCACAGTTTTTCACAAATTTATGCTATGATTTAATATTTAGTATGGTTGGAAAGATAATTTATCCCTCTTTTAAACACACCTAGAATCTACCTCCAATAAAGAATATATTATGTAAACTTTAGTGAACATCACTTTTTATGTAAAGAAAATTCTGCTCGACTTTGAAAATTTTGAGGTGCACTGACAAACGAAATACTCACTAATTATTGGTATGCCCAAATAATATGAAAATTGGAATGTAGATTGTCTAATAGTTTTTGTATTCAGGAAAATTTGAACTGTATTTGTATCTTCAGTAGTTTTTTTACTATTCCTAATTGAAATTTCCCTTTATTATAACTATATTATTAAAAATTGAACCAAAACGCATTGAAGTTTTTAGTTTTGTAGAACTAAAATAGTAAAAAGTATAAAAAAGAACAGTGAAGGAAGTGTAAAAATGGCATACAAAAGCAAACAAACACAAATACTATATCCAATATTCTTCAAAGCAGGGCACACCGAACTAGCTAGTCTCGCCGCCTTTTTCTTTATCGTGCGCTCAGCAGGACCAGCTGGATTCATGCTTTGGTGAACACGAAGCATAACCGCCTGCTGCGAAAACGTCACCAACGCTCTCCTTTTTATCTTAACGGCACGAAATTCACAGAGAATGTAAAGAAAGACTTGCTTGACAAAAAGAGCTTCTCCGCAAGTTAACGCGACTCCTATTGGCTGAGTTAGTTACATGTAAATTCGTGTAAAATCGATAGAAATAAGAGGCGAAGCCTTGAAAAAGAAAGGCTATCACTCTTCGCATTTTTAATACTTCTCCACGAAAATTACAGAGAATAAAATATAGGGTTTCCTTGATCGAATGAGCCATAGCTGAGGTCTCTACCATTACGCATTGCGGAGAAATCGTTTTTTTAGATTTGCACCCATTTATGTGCAACGCGGGATACCATGTTTTCCCACAAACTCGCGATATATGGCGACGGAAAGAGTTAAACACAACAAACATATTTCAACCAAATGATGTTTTTTTGAATTTATGACAAAACAACAAGAACAAGAATATGGTCCAAACCAGACAAATTCTGTGTCTAAAGTT
>CH002410.1:420021-436473 GCA_000149265.1 Ciona savignyi | reverse complement strand
GGGGAACTTTCTGAAACATTTCAAGGATTAAATTCCAGTAATCGGGACGTACCCTAATACAATAGTGTGATTGGGTCCATGCTAGCGCCAAGACCAGGAATGTAGGCCATAGAGTGCCAGTTACTCCAGCTCCCGGAGGCTATCATAAAGCGGTCAGTTGGCCAGTATCCTGGCCATACCCTACCTTGGAATATGGGCCTTCTATGACCTAAATTCCTGGTCTGGTGGCTACTGCGGACCCGCCCATATTAATGTAATAGCATACCTTGAATTCATGTTTATATTAGGGATAAATATAAATGTATTAATACAGTATTTAGAAAAAGTTGTTTAAACCAAAGAAAATTACTAAACACAATTGCAGTAGAATCATACTTCACTTTTTCAAAAAATGCAGCCGTTTTAAATTTTTTTAATAACGATCACGAGTTTCTTAACCAACAAGTTATTACAACCCACCCTTTCCAATGCATATTTAGCCTCTTGCATCGTATGTTTAATAAGGATGCTGATCTCATCTTGATAATCTTCCTCTCGGATGCTCTGTGGAATTAGAAAAAATAATTTTCTGCAAAAAAAGGAACATGAACACAATTTAAAAAAATGTAACTTATGATATGTTTAGTATCATATAAATGATATTATAATGATATCATTATATCATGAAATGTTTTATGATACGGTACCATGTTTGTTGATGGTAACAATATCCACAATATAATAGAATATTGTGTTATATTCACAAATCCAGATATTAATACTTACAATATATTTAGGTTCTAAGCATAGGCCTAGGTTGTGGCTTGTGGGTACAAAACAAATTTAGACCCTTAGTGTGATTATTTAAATTTAAAGGTGTGGTTTTTAATTGTTTGATTTATTACAGCATAATATCCGTAACCACATACCATAATATGCAAGAAAGCGATGTGATTCACTATTACACAATTAGACTCAAAATCACAATGGCAAAACAACAAGATTCCTGATTGAAATTTAAACATTTTTCATCAACTTCACTATTGCCATTGCTTTTAGGGTAAAAACAATGCAACATCAACCTGTTACACTCATGTATATTCATGCTAGGCATGTACAGATATGGCAGTGCCTTAAAGGAACAAGTGAAACGTTACTATTTAAAGTAATTTAACACTTACCGGCCAGTAGGATAAACGATTTGAGTCAGTTTTTTGTTGGGGAGAACTGACAGGAGTCAGCATAGTTTTCTCTGCTTTAAAACCTTTGAGACGGTCTGGATTTTTCCCTTTTGAAATTAACCACTTCCTCAACTTTTCCCTGTTAATAATATTGCAGATAATTTTTTTGGATTTTCCTAAATTGAAGGTGTCGAGTATCCCCATAGTTACACTGTCCAAGCCAGCTTCACAATCACAACAAATAGGTCCGACCGATTAGGTCAGTGGGTTAGTACATCGCCTTTCAGCCGAAGTGTTGCAGGTTCGAAACTGGTCGCTAGCGAGTTGGTTGTGTTCTTGGGCAAGGCATTTAACGGATATTACCTGAACTCAGCAGATTAATGGGTTCTACTAATTGAAGGAACGTGTGGACCATGCACAACACACTGCAATATCTCCACTAACCAGATGGTGCGCACGAGGTGATCTGGCGATTACCCGTGTGTTAACCTCCTAGGTTTTTTTCCTATTCAAGGGGTTAAACATGAATATCCTATCCTATCCTTTATCTCCCTAAGCATATACTTCCTTGAGAATTAACCTCCATAAAATAACAAAAAACACAAAACTTCCTTAGTTGTTCTACAGGGGATGAGCACAGATCTAGTAATTGTTTTAAATTATTATAAATGCTTTGTGGAAATTTATTATATTTCCACTTACATCCGTTGCTCCCGTTCAGCTTGAGTTGCTCTTTTCTTTGGCGCAGGGGTCTTGCTTCTTTGTATGTATGTCACACTGCGCACTCTGCTCACTGGTTGCACCGATTTCGACAAGATGCTATGTTTTGCTTTGGATTTGCATCTTGTAGTATTGATGGCGTGCGTTTTCGGGGTGGTAGTTTCTTTTCCACCCTTGGAAAAGCCCATACTGCGCCGAAGTAGCTTCTTAGACATAATTGCCTTGGAAGACATAGGAGTGGACGGTATGCTAACTGAAGAAATCTTTTTTATAGGGCTTGAATGTGTCGGTGATCGAAGTTTCGGCTTGACTACATTTTTACTGATGATGTTACCATCAACCGTTTTACTTTTATTGTTATGCCTCAGTATTTTTGAAGTTTGTTGAGGTTTAATGGAACGACGAATTTTTTTTGGCAAAGTTTGCTCCGTTGCATTTGCAATTGATTTCTTCTTTATTGTAGGTTTCGTTTTAAATGTTGTTTCTGAGTATTGAAACAATATAACTATTTTACCAAAAACTTTTTTCAAGCTTTAAACGGTTCCTAAAAACCTATTACTAAAGTGTCATTCAGTCTCCTTAATTTAAAACTGTCAGTCTATTAAAATGCTTACCCAGTGGCAGTAGAAGATGGATCACTTTGAAACCTATCCTAATATTGGACAGACAGCAGGGTGGGGGTGGTTACAAACTAGGGGGCTGCGAATTAACGGGGTTAATTTAAAAAAACGGGGTTAACTGATGGTAAAAAATAATCGGGTTAAACCGGGTCAACCGATATTCTTTAAAACTACCATCAAATCGGCACCGTTTTTGGCAAAAAACGTTTAGGCAGCCGTAAAGGGCAGCAAAGAAATAACGCGCGTGATTACCGGCATTATCGGGTCTTATTTATGCGTTACTTTATAGTTTTTAAACGTCACCTTAAGACACATAGTATAACTTTGATTGTAATGCGTTATATTGAGTTAAAAATCCAACAATCAGCGTCTGAATGGTTGCTTATATTACGTTGACAATCAAACAATCGACGTGTGAATGGTGCGTACATTGCGTTGACAATCAAACAATTAACGTGTGAATGGTGGGTATATTACGTTGACAATCAAACAATCAACATGTGAATGGTTGCTTATATTACTTTAATAATGAAACAATCAACGTGTGAATGGAGTTATATATATTTGAAGATTATTAAAACGCAATTACGCCCAATTAAATGTGGGCGGTAAAGTAACGTTTCAAAATATGAATGAACGTGTGTGTTATATAGGTTGCGATTTTAAGGATTCTGCGCCACAATTTTTTTTTTTTACAGTAAACACATTGTAAAAAATACCTTAATGAGTGAAAAAACCTGAGTTTTCATGTCATGAAAGCGTGCGTTTTACCAACCAACGAACAGATAAAGAGTTCAAAAAAGAGTTGTTAAAAAACGGTTAAACGGTTAAAATTTGACGTGACGGTTAACCGTTAATTTTTCGCAGCCCTAGTTACAACATGGGCAAATATTAGATTACCTCATCCTTAATACCAGGTTATTGGAGCTAAACTTACAATGTGTGTATATGGTAGAAAAAATGCTAGTTTTTGTTTAACCATTTATAACATTTTTATTAAGGTTTTGGTGGGAAGGAAGGAATTTACCTGAATTTTGACACTTTTTTGTCAAAACTTTCCCAGTTACATTCACCACATTTTTCTTTATGTAATTTCGATTCAATTCCTTAGGTTTCTTTCCTTTTGATACAAGGTATGCATTCAACTTCGCCAGACGTTCGGCTGTAAATAGAGAAAAGAAAATATAACATTCAGGAACGTGTATGACCCTGATTACCGGATCTGGTAATTTTTATATGGTAAGGTGGGGTATGTAGCATGACAGTAGCAGGAATGACATAGATGAATTTTGAACCCACAGCCTCAGGCTAGGCGACGCAACATTGTACTAGAAAGATACTGTGACTCCAATCCTAAAACGTAGATGCAAAAAAATATCTCACCCATTTATAACTACTGGGGATCTTTGTTGCCACATCAACACATATATATTAAGCGACAGACCATGTATATATATTAAGCGACAGACCACGAGGGTCTAAGACAGTAATATCCGTTTTACATTGAACCAGATCTAACGTAGAATGTAACGGAATCAGTATCATTTTATTTAATTATAATAGTCACTAACAGGCATAACTGCGATTATCATTGTGTTAGAAAATGCATGTAGTTTAATTTACAATTTTCATAGAACACAAATAAAAGTTTCATCTTACCGTTCATTTTTACAAAAAGCACAACGATCTTGCGACCAATTTTTTTCAAAACAAATGTTACAAATTTTCGAAAAATCCCTCTTTCCAATAGAAATCATATACCTTATAGATAATAGAGTTCTTCGACAATGCGACTATGTGTCTGGGTTTATTTCGCCAATATAATAAATATACCGACATAAGTTTATTCAAATAAAGGTGTGTTTAATATTTAACACTATTCAAACAATCCATTTAAACGAATATAATAATATTTTAATCTGTAAATGCCAGGCCATGTCTGAAGGAACACTGGTCTTCCCTAGAACCATATATTGAAGTAGTTAAGCGGTATTCAGGTTCTTCTTAAAAACGCGTAGCACGTATGTTCTAACCCATGGTTTTAAAGTATTTTAAATTATATTTACCCATTAAAGTTTTGAGAGTAGATTTGTTCAGGATTTATAGGCATAGTTTGTGATTATTTTTTACACCGACAAAAATAAATATATCCGAAAAAATATCACATGCAAACAATTCTGTCTTAAATTTCACATTGTTAGAGCAATATACATACTAGCGTATATATATTATTACATGGATTTGTGCAATGATTGTAAAATAAAACTTGTCGTTGGTTTGTGTTAACTTGTTCAACACTAACATTTGGGATTTCGCCCCTCTCTTCATACTGCACTCTAGTTCAAATTCCCGCAGAAGTTCTTATTTATATTTTGGTCAAAAAATTCATACAGTTTACACCAACATGGACTTAAATGCAGACTACACTGTCCGAAAGGCCGAAAAGAAAGACTGTAAGATAATGGTGGCTATGATCCGCGGAATGGCCGAAGAGGACAATATGACGGAGCAATTTCTTATGACGCCTGAAATTTTGGAAAGGGACGGCTTCGAACTAGACCCGCCTTGTTTTTCCTCCTTAGTTGCCGAAACAAAAGAAAAGGAGGTAATTGCATACAGTGTATTTGTCACTCAATATTCAACATGGAATGGGAAAATAATGTACATGGAGGACGTATTTGTAAAACCGGAACATAGAAAGAATGGTGTTGCGACCATGCTCATTAAAAAAGTTAATGAATTATCTGTAGAAGCAGGCTGTCAACAACTAAGGTTAGCTTGTTTTAATTGGAATACAAATGCAATGAAGCTATACAAAAAACTGGGTGCTCGTGATTTAACTGTCGAAGAAAATTGGCATATGCTACGGTTTGACAAAGAGATAATGGAAAAAATGTATGCAAAATAAAAACAATGTGTACTATGATATTATACTTAGTACAGGCATCTTACCATAGTTTTAATCAGTATTGGTGTTATACAGGTTGTGAAATATATGCTGTACCGTTTATACACCAGTATTAAAATATATGTTCATGTTAAATTTTGTACTATTTAGCGAAAAACTACAAAGTTCATTATATCATTATTTACTGTATGCATGGGTGGTTTTAGTTTCATGGCAATAACTATTCTATTGTAGTAATTCATTTCCCTTTTTATCAGGTATGTTAATTTTGGTGCTAAATTTATATTAATTCATTCAACATGTCTGATAACGCAAGCTCAGCTGACACTCGCAAGGTAAAAGGTAACACCTTCATGAAAGATTCGAAATTCATCGAGGCAATTGTTGAGTATTCTGAAGGCATAATGCTGGACCACTCCAACCCAGTCTTGTACAGTAATCGGTCACTCGCGTTTCTCAAAATGGACCAGTACTTTTACGCCATGAAAGATGCGGAGGTGACGATACGCCTTGTTCCAGAGTGGCCTAAAGGATACTACAGGAAGGGACAGGCAGAAGAAGGTGCAAAAATGTATGATCTTGCCATTATTTCGTATCAGGCAGGGCTAAAAGCTTGCAGTAATGACGAGGTTCTCCAAACAGCGATGAAAGAAGCACAGATTAAGTATCGACTAGATTTAGACAGTAAGAAGCGCAAAAGGAAGAAATACTGCGTAATTGCTGCTTTGTTTGGCGTTTTTATTGTGATTGCTGATATGTTTGGGAAACCCCATTACTCATTTATAAAATACCCCTGGATGCGATTCACCCTCATTTCAATGTCAGGATTTTTGGGTGAGTTTGTTGTTAGAAATTATATACAGAAAAACCATTTTATGAATCTAGCTTAAACCATTTCAATGTTTATGAAGATAGATCTACCAGCTGTGCAAATTGTAATGTCAACTGCACAGTTATGACCAAAATAAAAAATCGAAGGACCATTATAACACAGGGCTATTATCAGATTAACTAGTGCCCAGATTTATGTTAACAAACCTCATGGACACAGCTGACCTTTTTTTCGATCCCACCATCTTTTGGCATTAGTTGCTCTATAAATTAGCCAACCAGCCTGACAGCAGCTCTGGAAACTCGACTGGGCATAAGGTTATCTGACAATTACCAATGTCTGACGCTAACATAGCTTGAGCGCAAAGTTAAAGTCATCACTGTGAACTATTTACAGGTTACATATTTGCATCCTTTCTCCTTTCATTGGAAAGATCTCAGCGTGCTTCCCTCTTGCAACCTCCTCCAGAACTGATGCAAGAATCTGCCAACAAACCACCTGTAGCTCCCAAGAATCAATTCACTGCAACCTCTTCACAGGCATCACACTCCATCGGAGATTCGACAGTGTCTCACGCGAAGACGGAATAGTTTTATTTGGATTTTACCAATTTTTTAACCTTAGTTTCTAACTGCTAACTGCTTTCCTTTCTTTTATATTATTTTAAGCTTTTATATTGCAATTTTAGTTAATTTATTTAAATATAGTTGATGTTTTGTATATTTGAGTTTTTACACTGAAAGATATATCTCTTTAATGCCAGTCATTGGTTCAAGTAGGACAGACGTTATATCAGCCGGACCACGTACACATGGCAAAAATATGTCTCAAATTGGCGGTCGAGAAACAGCATGCTTGCAGTTAGACTGCCAAAGCATTGGGTAATCTGAAGACGTTCTAGCTAGATGCACATAGATTGTTGTGAAGGGTAGTTTAATTAGCAACACCATAAAACTTAACATGCATATTCTAGTCAGTTGGTCGGTTGATTATGCACACCACTAACCCGGTGGTTTAGTCGGAGAAAAACAATATCTTCCATCGTGTCAGCTCACCGACATAGCTTCCCGTTATTCATACTGTAGTAATCTAATCGGACAATTGCCGGTGCAACAACTCATCCGTTTAAACCAGATTGAAATTTTATTTACAGAGATTATTAAAGGACAAGATGTAAAGCTGTTGGAAAGGTCTTGAATAATACGACTTGGCCAATGCCGTTTGTTTACATTCCATTGATTCCGTCAGTGGGCGATAAAGGGTTGTTAGTCAATCCACAATCGTGCTGGATATTTGATATAAATTTTACATGGAAATCACGCGAAACATTAACAATCACTAGTGCGTACGTCACAAATTTGGTCAAAAATAATAAATGCCGGAATAATAGTTCGCGGTTCTCTGAGCAGCCATCTTTAGAATTCGTTCGATTTTTCCTGGTCAATTTCTGTGGATTTAAAGAATGAATTTAGACTTTGACATATTTAAAATAAATTGTATATACCATTTATGGGTCTGGCCGACTAAGGTACAAACGGCTAATCGCATTTGTGTCGGTAAATACAAACTATCGTGTGTTTAAAATCAAATACAACGTGTGTTTATAACTATACAAATGTAAGCTGGGCGATGTAATTAAATGGATATATTCGTTATTCATAACACGGCATCCATGGTGGGAAAACTGACAGTGAAGGATTTATTACCGGTTATCGTATATTAGTCCGTGGGGGAAATCCGTGCGTTGGAAAATTCATCACTGCGATCGTTGCCCGTGTGGACCAATTTTGCGGAAGGTATGGACTACCCACTTCCATTAGCAGTTTCTGTGTTTCCATATATAACGAGGTTGGCGGTAAAATGTCGCGGTAGGCGAAAAACATCAAAGACATACTACCTACACATTTTATTTCCAGAAAAGTCTATAAAGACCCCATATACAACTGAACAACATAAATATTGAGGAGTTTAATTGCAATATTAGTCGGATGCTGCTAAAATAAGTGTAATTTGAATTGCATTTATTTTTCCCATTTACGTCTTTGTGTTTTCCAATTTTATTAAAAAAGCAAAATTGGCAAGCCATAAAGTGGTGCCTTTTTTACCTTGCTGTGTCGGCAGCTTTTGCTTTACATCAGTTTCTGCATGTTTAAGTTTATCCTTCTGAAATTGGCCAATCTCTTGCATTGTCTTCTCTTGGGCGAAACCTGCAAACATTATGTAGTCAGTTGACCGATGTGTAATCTTTAATGGAGTGCAGCTGTACAGCAATAGACATAAATTAAAGTGAATTTATATTTCGAATGAATTAGCCGTCCATTTATCTGCTTTTGGTAATACACTATAGACCTGTAAATCGTTGACGCCCATTTGTTAATATACTGGTCGTCTGATAACAAACCGAAATTTGAAATGACAGTCGTATATCAGGTGAAAAAGAAAGACCTTTTACCTTCAACTGCTCCACTTTTTTCACGGGTTTCAGTGGATTTGAGGTCACCTTTGTTAAAGACTTCGATTTGTCCCAAATCTGGTCGGTCTGGCATGGTAGGGAGTTTAATTAGACAAAAAATTGTAACAAGAAAGAATCTGAAAAGAAAAGAAATGGGATATTATTTCAGGAAATTCTGACTTATCTGCATGTGCTTTCAACTGATTCTATATGCCTCTTTCTTCGATTAGGCATTGCAAATTGACGTGATGTAAACTCAATTGTGTTGACTGCTTAATAGGGTATACTATTTAAAACTAAACAAGTCATTCAACCGTTGTTACTATATATTTAAAGATTAACTATTTAAAAAGTTATAGTAATTAAAAGTAAAAAATGCAATGTTTTAATCGCAGTAAAGTTAGGCATCTTTTCCTTGTGACTACCATTCATCTAACCTGCTAGAACCCCCAGCCGTGCTCTGCTGAGTGGGCGAATGCGCTGACTCAGTGGAGTAGCGACTGGAATATTGATTCACGTCGTGTGCGCGTGCTCTCTTTCTCTATTCAAGGCCGGAAGATGTAATATCCTTGTTTCACTCCGCTTCTATCTATCTATACCTGCCACTGTTCGCCACATGCATTTTTCATGCGAGTCTCATGACTCATATCGCACATAAACAATACTAAAATCGAATCTAAAAGTGCTGGCCAATATGATATAACACCACCCACTACACAAGAACTACATTTGTATCACAAAGCAATGTTTTAAAACCTGGTTTAAGAAAAATCGCTTTAAACTATGGTAAAACTAATAAACAAACCGCTTTCTTTGTTTCCATTGACTAATGCTGATAAAACAAGGTTCTGTGTTTAACGCAAAAACAAAACAACCGTATAATGATCACTGGAAATGTCTCGCCAGTAACCATTTCGTGTAACTGCACTGCTGATGTTCATAGCGTCACTTCCTTGGGGAAAAATCAAACGTTAACACGTCATATCCTGTCTGCCGCTTATGCTCTATTCACAGTTAAGGCAACTAAACTATTCAAGTGCACCCTATGAAAGTGAATGACAATTAAACGAGTTAGTATAAATTCAAACTCATTGGATTAAACTTTCGCAGCCGGGTATTAAGAAGTGTAACTTCCTCCACAAAGCGTAGCTTGAAATGAAACTTTGTTCTGGCAAACAAAGAAAGCTGCACCATGAATACTTCTGACTCAAAGCCAATGCAACTCTGTTGTGGCGTATCATGACCATTTGCTTTATATACGCTGTACGACCATTTAACGAAGCAATAAAGCGGATGAAATTACTGTTACGTATCTCGTATTCGGAAACCACCTGCTGTGTAATGCACCAACTGCGCATGCGCATTAGTCAGATAACCGCCCCGCTGCAGCCTGTTAAGCTGGCAATCACCAGGTTACGACAAAATAAACGACTGAATAATTTATAAACTCTCAATACACGTAGAAGCATAATCATTTGTTAATACTTCGCTACTCAATAACCAGTACAAATTAGAAAGCCTACAGCGCGCACTACAAATCCCTTTTTCAATACAGACAGCAATGATCGAGCGATCGTTTTAACTTCTTTTGAGCCGTCAGTGCTGTTAAATTTCCAGCGCAAAATGAATGGGACGTAATTCCCAAACTCCCCTAGCGTCTGGCGAACCGCAGTCGATTTAACCGACCAGTTAAAAAGTCGGACAGAAAATTAGGTTTTCGCGACGAAGACGGTTTGCGACCAGACGCGTTTCCGTATCCAAAATGACGTAATGCCCACATGTACGTGACTGCTGTGTCAGTTAACTTTTGGCTTTGAAGTAATATGTTCGTGACACAATAAACGTTAGAAAAAATTATCTGATGTTTCCTATCTTCGTCCCAACATAGTATCTGGAAATGCCGTAATTTGTATGAATAAGTTTTGTACAGAGCCCGCCATGATCACTGTAAAGCGTGTAAATAATTTCCACTAAACAAATAAATCAGGCTGTGGGAAAAAAACAAAGCTTTCATTTACCGATGTCATATATTATAAAGAATTTCGTTTCTCGTTTCGGCGGAAAAATTTTCTATTTCGGTTTATATTCTTTCTGGTAGCAATAATAATAATAATTTTCAGTGACCAGCAAAAACACATCAAAAAGTTCTACAAAGAAAGACGAAAGAAAGAACACACATTTTTGTAATACAGCTTCTATTATTTAGAAGACACCGACATGTCGTAAGTGTTTTAATACTGTAATAAAATTAAGTCGTTTAAATGACGTATTGCCCTTTAAAACCGGACTGTCCCGGTTCAAACTGGTACAAGGCAACAAAACAATAACAAGCAATCACTCAAATTTAGAATTGTTATCATGTCTGCGGTTAATCTTGGTGACGTTACTATTAATTGCCTTTTTATATCGGACTGCTTGATTTATTGACCAAAATCACAATGCAAGAATTTATTGTGCATTTAGTTTAAAACTAGCCGGAATAATAATTAGTCGAATATTATGACCGACGACGTTTATTACGAATTATACATATAACAATCACATATGGAAGATTTGCTCCTATTTTACCAAGTAATATTATGAACCAGTCACAGCGAAATAAGGTATACTTAAAACATACTACATAACACTTAAGCACTTGCGCAACAACAAAATTACACTTAAAGCCTGGGTAATTTAACTAAACGCCGTGTTTTACATATGTTAAATGTTTACCCGGTAAGCGGAAATATAGTCGAGTTCAACACAAATTCCCAAGATATCTGTATTGGTATGCGCATGAAACTGTAAACAACTTAGTTCTACCAGCACTTAAAGTTTAGCCGCGTTCATTACATCTTACCGGCTAGTTTTACATGTCCAAGCCAGCATTTTAACATAATAAGGAACATCTTTATGTTCATGCGGTCCAATTAAACGCGGACAGCTGAGGAATGATTTCGCAACAGTCCATTGCTATGGGTGGTGGGCGTAGCGAAAGTGTATTGCGACATAAAAGCCACATTCATTTGCGACTGATCAACCCCTCCCCGTTTTAAACCCACTTATTCCCGCAAGGGAACCTATTAATTTTGAAATACCGACAAACGGCAACAACCAATTTAAAATATATTAGTTGGGAGACTCAAATTGTTTTAAACGCATACCGTACCAGCGGAGTGTTATAAGTATCTCAAGCTATTAAACTAGTTATGACAAGTTTAAATACAAAATATATTCTAAACATCTCGTGTAGGCACATAACTGCCAAAACGACAAATGTGGAAACTAAGTGGCGCGCTTCTATATAATAGCTATAATGTATACCGCAAAAACGCTCCTTTTTTAATTGGGAACGTAGAACTGTTATTAAATTTCAGATTGTTGCATGTTCGTGAAGCACGTCGGCTTACCACACCAGTGTGTTCGCAGCAACATTTGGGAAAGTACGCAATTCGTGGCTATTAATTATTCATTTCACCTTTCAAGTATTGTTATTCTATTGCTGCCAGAATCGGGCTAGTTTGATCGAGGTACTGTAAAAGGAAAGTATAGTTGGCGGTAAAATTAAAACGAAACTTTTCTGCGTTTCGCTCTAAAATTAAATTCCTCGTCAGATGTTGTCGGGCATCAGTCGAAGCTAATTAGATTTTCTTCACAAAGATCTTAAAACTAGCGGGTAGTTATTTAACTTTCCCAACATTGGGGGCTGATCTTTAAATTTTTATACAACAGCTGAATAATTCAATGGCTGCACAAAACAGTTGGTCGACTGAATGACTCCGCCCTGCTAAATTGGAAGTTTCGTTGATTACAGCGTTGGAGCGAGATGGTATGTAGTTCCGTGTAGCGCACTGCGACCACACATGCAATTTTAAGCTGAAATTCCCAGCACTTCACAGCAAGACGTGTGGACTCCACCGACACCGCTCATACACGTTTGTTATTGTTATTTAAACGCGTAGCTTCCTGCAAACCACCGACCTGCGTATCCGGCACTGCATGTTATCTGCATTTTGCAACGGCTCTATTTCGATTTATCTATATCCGCAATCAGATTTTGTGTAATTTAATCTTGAGTAATATGTATCGCTAAGCATCAATTAGATGGGAATACGTTTAAATATATACTTTGGTAGGCATACTCTCCCTACAAATATAAAGGGTATAGTTTGTCGACCAGGACTGTTTATTTAAAGCGAACAAACGGAAACAAGCTGAACTGATTTAACGAGCATTTGCAGTGAGGAAGAAATCATAAGTAGCGAGAGAGTTTTCCTTTAAAACTTTAAAAAAGGTAATTTTTCCCCGACTAAGATTCTAACTCGTGATGGAGTCGTCATTTTATGTAGCATTTTTATTTAATGAAAGTATGTGTTTTGGGTGATTTCGTAACCATTTGACCACACAACCTACGATTGGTTAATAACCAGAGATGCTAGCATTTCCGACATTACTCTGGCACTATCTAACGGCCGCGCACAGGTTACCATAGAATGGAAGGATGGTGGTGTGTAACGTGGCGGCGGGGAAACAACATATACAGAGACGGATGACAAACACGAATATCATATTATACAAGATATTTAACACGGCCGATTAGTCTGGCGGTTAAGTGCGTCGCCTTTGATTCGAAAGGTTGCACATGCAAAACTGGTCGCTAGCTAGTCGGTTGTGTCCTTGGGCAAGGCACTTTACGGACATTTTCTGAATCCAGCGGATTGACGGACTCTACCAAATTGAAGGAACGTGTCCATCATATATAACACACTCCAATAGCTCCGGTAACCAGACAGTGGGCGCGAGGTGATCTGACGAGTGCTCGTGTGTTAACCCCCTTGGTTTTCCCATTAACGGGGATAAACATGAATATCCTATTTTACATGTTAAATCTAAGTTTAGCTATCTTTTCGAATAAACTTATTTAAATAGAAAAGGCACACAAACTATTATAGCTAGCGACCGATTCAGCAGCTTCGGATGAAATCATCAAGTGCTTATCAAACTGTTGTAGACAAACCATCGTGTAAAACATAAATACACAGGGTATTTTGTTGGCGTATTGGATTAAAATCTTAAAGATCCTTTATCACATATGTCCCTAACCCTGGCATGCAAACATTTTAACTCGGTCGGCCAAACAGCTGAACAACACTGTCAAACTGACTTGACGGAAATGGAAAGCAACTGAAAGATGGAATGACACATGGATAAAGAGATATGGTGTAGGGTAGACCCAAGCATGGGCAACATACGGCTCGTGAAGGGATTTTGATCGGTCCGCAGACTGTATCTAACCATACCCTGTAATTAAGATATTAATTACTATTTATGTACTAATCCGGTCAACCATCATTTATCCACATCTGGTCCGCAGAATAGATAAACTACCAACCCCTGCGGTAGACTAACAAAGATTTGTTTTTTTATACTTGGGTGCTCCTTAACCTTTATCACACTGCTGACCAGCTTAAGCGAGCCATTATTTTGCAAACCAGCTTGTAATAGATAACAAGTCGGGCAATTTATCAATGATCAAAAGGATTGGTCTATTGGTCTTGGCAACAGATTGTGCTACTCCTAGTATTGATAATGTAAATCCAGTGGACACACTGATTGCATTCTTACATTCCCCTGAATATATACAAAAACGACTTGAAGCAATGTTTTCCGGTTTTATTATTTAAACGGAATCTTGTACAGGTGGTTCATAGCTATCACCAGTACGTTCGACCTTGGAACCAGTGTCAGCCTTGGTGCTGGATGATTTCGCTGATCCTTCACCGTGCATCTCCATCAAACGTCCAACTGAATGATAAACTTAATAGTAAACAAACACGCCAGTCTCATTATTTGTGTATCAAGTATTTAAATCAGGATTAAATCATTCCTTTTCTATTTCCCCCCAACATTCCATTCATAATTTTCTTAAGAATGGGTAAAAAAGATGACAAAACCAATAAAATATAGTGGGCAAACCAATCCACAAGTTTGATAGCGGAAACCCACATTTCATACTCCAGATAATATAATTTTCAAACATCAATAATAATAATAATAAATATTTTAAATAATAAGTTTGGGTTCTACTGTTACGTAACAAAAGCCACTCACGGTCAAGCTTTGGCTTCTTGAGAACCTTCACTTTCCTTATATGGACATCGTGAAGAGGGTAGATTCCCTGGCAAGCTTTCTCGATATCCTTAGCGATGGAATCGGGAATGAGCTTGTTGACCAGCTCTCGGAGATCACCCAACGTCACCTCACGGGTCATGATTTCGATCATCTTCGCTCGGATGTTGATCACCTAGAATAAAGATATTGTAATTAGGACGAGTGAAGAGTCTTAAACCACATTACCAAATTGCCATTATCGTGCTCTTGTTCGCCTAACATTTTTAAACTCTTTTAGAATTAATCATTTTAAAAGTCTTATATTTATAAAAAAAGAACTATTTTCCCAACTATTCTTTGAATGCACAATTTTATGAGAATATCAAAGGAATATTACACCATTAAATTGCACATAAACACACTACTCATGGTACCCAACCTGTTGGTGTTGAGCGTAGGAAGTCTTTTTGATCTGATTGCTCCTGCGGTGAGTGAATCCAATGCAAAACATACGGACTTTGTATCCATCAGTGGTAGCAACATCGCATGATGCTTCGATCAAGGTCTGCCACTTCTTAACCATGGAGCACAACTTGTCTCTGTGTAGAAAGTTCTTTTTGTTGATATTTAAGGTCATAATCGCGTTGATTTAAAAAAAACTACAGATTTCGAAGATTAGTACTACTATGACCATCATTTTGAATTGCAATAAAGCAGGGGTTGACAACTTTTTGCATGCAGTGTCCAGTGTGTAATTTTATGAATAAATCATTATAAAAGCAACTTTGCATGCAAACCATTGTATGGTTTGCATATTCAACTAATTAATTTGAATATTAGTAATGAATACTGAGGATTTGCATGCTTAACGAATTTTAAAACTATTGATTTTGTACGGCCTAGACAATTAGTTTGCACATGGTTATAGTGGGTTTGACAGGCTCTGGAATAAGGTAACCAATGTATATTTAAAATCAGTTGTATTAATCCAAGCAATGATAAAAAATGCAAAACAACACAATAAAAATATTAAATAACTGTATGAAAAAATAAAATAAACCTGGTAAGGCTCATGCCATGGAAGTTGGTGAGGCAGTGCTTTCCTTGGATATCTTCCACGATCAGCTTCATCTTGCGATAAGTTGATTCGTCACCATGCAAATCAGCCTGTGATATTTTAAAGTTTTGTAAGTATATTGCGCTATGTTGTGCAAAAAAGACGATAGCAGCGCCATTGGGACACTATTACATATTACATAAATGAATTAACTCTGTTGTGGTTTTCCTCAGGACAGTGACTTTATTTTTATTTAAAATACAGAAGAAAAGACTTTGCTACATGAATGGTCTTTCCATTACTGGTGTTATGTTTAATACCATCAGATTAAGATATTTTTATTTACAGTAGCATTACACTTATGTGTAACTTTGCGACACACTAAGAAAATGAGATTTAAATGCCTGCAAAACAAGTTCATTACTGTCTACGCAGTTGTTTCCACATTGATTAGCAAGTTACATTGCGAAAATGAACAAATTTCAAAGTCCTTAGTTTTGGTTTGTAGTTTCATTAAGACAACCATAATGGCAAAGCATGTATAGTAACAAAAGTGCATGCCTAACTGTCTTATAAACCTGTCAAACACTCCCAGATCATAAAAACTTGA
>CH002410.1:387386-405721 GCA_000149265.1 Ciona savignyi | reverse complement strand
CACTGAAATAGCTCTGGTAACCCGACGGTGGACGCGAGGTGATCTGACGATTGCCCGTGTGTTAACCCCCTTGGTTTTCCCATTCACGTGGATAAACATGTATACTTTAACTCTTTCACTCCCGGCCAAATGCATTAATTCAAACATGCTGTCCCGCAGTGTTTTTTACAATTTTTAGTCATTTTCAAATTAGCACAGTTTTTCTAAAGTTTATGCTATGATTTAATATTTAGTATGGTTGGAAAGATAATTTATCCCTCTTTTAAACAAGCTGCACATCTAAAATCTACCTCTAATAAAGAATATATTATGTAAACTTTAGTGAACACCACTTTTTATGCAAAGAAAATTCTGCTCGACTTTGAAAAATTTGAGGTGCACTGACAAACGAAATACTCACTTATTATTGGAATGCCCAAATGATATGAAAATTGGAATGTAGATTGTCTAATAGTTTTTGTACTCAGGAAAAATTCGAACTGTATTTCTATCTTCAGTAGTTTTTTTACTATTTGTAATTGAAATTTCCCTTTTTTCTGACTATATTATGAAAACTTGAACCAAAACGCATTGAAGTTTTTAGTTTTGTAGAACTAAAATAGTAAAAAGTATAAAAAAGAACAGTGAAGGAAGTGTAAAAAGGGCATACAAAACCAAACAAACGCAAATACTATATCCAATATTCTTCAAAGCAGGGCACACCGAACTAGCTAGTCTCGCCGCCTTTTTCTTTATCGTGCGCTCAGCAGGCCCAGCTGGATTCATGCTTTGGTGAACACGAAGCATAACCGCCTGCTGCGAAAACGTCACCAACGCTCTCCTTTTTATCTCAACGGCACGAAATTCACAGAGAATGTAAAGAAACACTTGCTTGACAAAAAGAGCTTCTCCCCAATTTAACACGACTCCTATTCGCTGAGTTAGTCACGTGTAAACTCGTGTAAAATTCAGCAAAAACACAGGCGAAGCCTTGAAAAAGAAAGGCTATCACTCCTCACATTTTGAATATTTCTCCAAGATAATTACAGAGAATAAATTTCAGGCTTTCCTTGATCGAATGAGCCATAGCTGAGCTCTCTAACATTACGCGTTGCGGAGAAATCGCATTTTAGATTTGCCCCTATATATAGGGACGCGGGACACCATGTTTGTTCACCAACTCGCGATATATCGCGAGTTGGGAGGCAAAGAGTTAAATGTATCCTACAAAAAAGCGTCCAGGGAACCACAGAAGACTCTATAATCATGATGGCGTATTAATAGGCGGACGCTGAACGTCTACGAAAGGAAATGCCAGACATGTTCAAGTTTGCTGGTGCACAAGGGATGCCTGATTTCGCAAGTTTTGCAAAGCATCAAAACGGGAAGACAGACGATGTACAAGAAGATAAGATGGATGAAACGGAAGACGAACCGAAAATATTTGAAGTTCCGACGGACATTGACCTTGACTAAGGACAAATTTTGGTTAAACGACAATTGTGACGTTTAAATGGCGGGGAGCCAGCAAATGTACATAGGTTTTTCTGTAAGCTGCCCGCTCGTGATGGAAACTGAGTTTACAAACGTTTCATGTTTATGCGCTTTTTCGTTCAATGAAGTCGTTAGCAAACCAATATGTGCTGTAATAAAAATCACGGCGTTTTGTTACTTTTAGATTAGATTATTGTTTGATGCTTCATTTACACTAGAAAGATGCACTTTTATTTACTTATAAACCGACGGCGTTTTGGAAACATTGGTGGTAACGGGTCTTCCGCTCTCTGGCTTAAAGACTCGACTATTGACTTTAATATTATGCGGGGCCCGTACAATTTGCCTTCATGGATACAACAACATAATTAATACTAATAATTGCATTAAAATTAAAAAGCAACCCAACAACTGTGGGCGCGCTAGCAATAAATTTAAGAAAAGCCTATTCCAGTTCTAACTACAGAGTTTTAACCACCACTTTTTGTAAAACACATGTTACATGCCATATATTCATGCTACAGGGTCTCTTACCACAATTTATATTTTATACACCGAATATGTAGTTTGTTTATGCAAGCATAAACGCGTGGGTCCCATAGTTATCAAACCTAACTTCATTTCCATACGCAGTTAAAAAAGAATAATCGTTTTAGATTTACGAACATTTCACCACAAATTATTTAAGTTAAAGCTTCTTTCCAAGCGCTATGTAGTGGAATGTAGCTAAATTCCCAAAACAGCCCGATTTACTTTTTTATGGTTTCCTTATTGAAGACGTTAGTGCGAAGTGGCATGGCCGTCACAGTCCGGTCGGCTAGTCTGGCGGTTAAGTGCATGGCCGTTCAATCGAAAGGTTGCAGGTGCGAAACTGGTAGCTAGGTAGTCGGTTGTGTCCTGGGGCAAGGCACTTCACGGACATTGCCTAAACCCAGCGGATTAATGTGTTTTACTAAGGAACGTGTATATCATATACAACAGGAAAGTGTATATCATATACAACATACTAAAATAGCTCCGGTAACCCTACGATGGGCGCGAGGTGATCTGGCGATTGTCCGTGTGTTAACCCCCTTGGTTTTCCATTCACGGGGATTAACATGATTATCCTATCCTATCATGAATTAGGAACATATCTTCGTTTTTAAGAAAAAATGCTGTTTTGTTTTTTAACAAGGGGAATTCCCTTAGATTTATTACTCAAAATTTTGGTTTCTGCATATCTAGACCATATTGTCTAATAAATGTCTTTTTCCCTTAGAATTTTCATTGCGATTCCTTTACTGTAATAATTGGTATTACCTTAATCTCCTGTTTCTCATGCCTTTGCTTCCATTTTATATGATTGCCTTATTTCAATGAGTAGCCTATCTGAACGTGCATTTTTAAAACTATGAGAAGTCTACCTAAACTTGAAATTTCAGAACTAGTTATATATTGATATTAGATCTTAGTTATAAACAGTTGCTGGACAGCCATTTAATGATTAAAATACTGTACGTGATACATTCCAAGAGTAATTTCCAAACGAACTTGTAATAGAAAACAGCAAAGATCAAAACACATAGAGAAGATAAACAATATCAAAAGGATCTTGATTCAAGTGCTTAACACTCTTTTATTACTATATCGACGGTGTGCTATTGATTTTGAGCAACTTATGCCATGGCAACTGTGCCTAAACTTATGGAGTATTAAAAATCCTAATATTAAAATATAAACAGTTAAAATAGGTTTATATTACCTAAAATATCATAGAACTATATCAATTGAAAATATGCATTTCCTTGTATTGTTATATCTTGTAATATGTAAGCATAAAGGTATTTGTCTTCTGTCATAGAAACTGTCCACTTAAAACGTTTTGTCTAGTTGTTTTGTTTACATGTAATGTCATGTGCTCCTTGTTTCTGTATTTGTGAAGTTTAGAAAAAAAACGGAAAGCGAATTGGATATATTTGTAAGAAAATTGTATCTTATTAGGATAGGATATTCATGTTTATCCCCGTGTATGGGAAAACAAAGGGGGTCATCACACGGGCAATCGTCAGGGTTACAAGAGCTATTGCAGTGTGTTTAATATGATGGAGTCGATCTTAATCTGGTAGAACTATAATCCGCTGGGTTAGGCAATGTCCGTGAAGTGCCTTGCCCAAGTACACAACCGACTAGCTAGCGAATAGTTTTGCACCTGCAACCATTCGATTGAAAGGCGATGCACCGCCAGACTAACCGGGCCTGTCGTAAATCTTTCACTAAAAGTCAAAACGACATCTGTTAACTACTAACTACGTCTATAGTTGCAGTTTTGCTTTAACCTAGGTAAACACATGAATTCTTGGGCTGAATTTAGATCGGATATACACTCTGTCGATTTATTTGTAGCTTAATATAAACGTATTTAACGTCGTAGCTTAATAGAAACGTATTTTGATTTGACTTAATTTATGTAAACCATGCAGACTGTACCTCATCAATATTGATTCACCATTATAATTTGTTAATCTAACATTGCAATTAAGCAAAGCGCAAAGATTAAAAAGTGGATCCTGCGACCGAATACAACAACTGGAGGTACCTCTTGTTGCCAAGGGGAACGTTATTTTTTACAAATTATGCTTAACGGATGGACAAAATTTAATTGAAACAATTTTTATGATTAAAACTAGTAAACAACACCCGTCAGAAAAGACTGCTTGTAACGATATTTGCGTTATTTTAATAATTATGTGAACTGAATGATTTAATATGTTTAATTTAGTTAAAATGATGCAATTTTGTTTTACCGGGTTAAGTTTCGAACACATGTTGGGCTGGCCCCCTACACCGTATTCTATATAGTTGGTATATGTATCGCTCGCGTTAACCAATAGACCACACGACCGTACAAAAAATGATGCAACCTCGTGTGAATGGGAAGATCTGCATTTTAAGTGTGCGAACGAGTAGTGAATTTGTGATCGCGTGGTGACGCAAGCAGTCGCTCTTTGTCACCATTCGCCTGAAATTAACCTGTCAAATACGGTCGTGTGGCCGAATGGTTAATGCGACCGATACATATACCGAGTCTTATACAAAAAAACGATCCTGGTGACTTGGCTTGGAAAAAATCAACCTGTCAACAGGCAATTAGGATTTTTACAAACTTCAAAAAATAACGGCGAGTTTTTCTCTGTCACGATCCATGTGACATGACCTGGATATAAAACGCCTTGAATGCAAAATGATACTAAAAGAGTACTTATGCACTACATAGGTGATCTAATTACTGCTGCAGAGAAAATACAAATATTTACATGAACAACATGTGCGCTATAGACAAAAAACGGCGAGGTCATCTTGATTAAGAAATGGGTTGATATTTAAAAGGAACTTTAAATAATCGAAACTGCAATCATTTCAAATTAAGCAATATCTCCGAGCAATTCTAACAAATCACGGACGGACGCCCTATTTAAATCTATAGGCTTATCAGAAGTAGATCGTTATACATCTTTTGTTTGCATAATCTGGAAACGTTGAAGCATCTGCAATTGTGCAAATGATTTGAAAAGAAATGTTAGTTCATGGATTTACGCAAAATTTTGAATATCTATTATTATTAATAATGCCACTAAGCTGTTTTTTTTTCTGAAGTTTTGAGTTTCCTTGTGCTTATATAGTAAATGTATGGAACTGTATACTAACCCACCCATTTTTATTTTGCCAATTAGATGAAATGAACCTGCCATTTCGGCCGGGTGTACGAATGGTTAAAGTGACCGATACACATACCGTATTTTATAAAACTCGACCTTAGCAACTAACCCGCTGAATTTTCCATTCCCGATTTTATCGTAATAAAAAAAAGTCTGAAAATTACGTCTCTTTTTATTTACATCCAAATTTCATGAATTAAAAAGCATTGGTAACGCAAATTGTCACAGGGATAAGCAATGAACTGCATTTTACGTTAAAAACTTGCCTAAATGTGTAGTTTATATAACTTAGGCAAATCTTCCAGCCATGTCGCTTGACATTGATGAAAAAAGAAAAGAAGTAAAAAATGGAAAAGAATACATAAAACCAACTAACGTTAATATTAAACGACATGATCAAGTAAATAAAAAGAAAACTGCAACAGAAAAAAATGACGTTGATATGAAACGACATGATCAAGTAAATAAGAAAGAAACTGCAACAGCAAAAAATGACGTTGATATGAAACGACATGATCAAGAAAACAAGAAAGAAACTGCAACAGCAAAAAATGACGTTGATATGAAACGACATGATCAAGTAAATAAGAAGGAAACTGCAACAGAAAAAAAAGAAGTTGTTAAAAAAAGTCAAGGCGAAGTTGAAAATGGCGAGAATGCGAACGAAACAGAAATGTAAGTTGAATCATATTTTTGACTCATACTATCGCCCTCTCGCAGGTTTATAACCCAGTGTATAGTATATTAACTGGTATAACCCACGACAATGTTTAAGCGTAGGTATAACACATATAGGTTTACCTAGGTTTACCCATGCTTATTCCGTCAGATTATCGCGTGCCCTTAAACCAGCACAATTTTGCATCTTTTTAAAATGGATAAAGACGTTACCGGTGCTGTTTTTGTCCAACTGATTAATTTGCACTGGCTTCTAATTACAGTAATGTCGTTATAGTTACCGGTATATTACTATGCTGCGTTATCGGGGACATCCAAAATAATTAGTTTAGTAAAAGGGGTGGTTAAGACGAAATTAACCTTAGCTCTACGCCGTTGATATTTACCTGGTTATTAGCTCTAACATGTGAGTTGAATCTTAATAGCAATGAAAATACCTTGATTTTCTAGAGTAGGCCGTATATTGGTATGTACCAAAACACATAACGCTTAAAAGCCCATTAATCGATATGTGTGCTTAAAGCAATGCTCTCGCCGTTGGAGTCTTCGGGCACACACCGACTTTTGATGCCGCTTATATAATACACTCTTATATAGCTACTTTTCTCTGATACGCGGAATATTTTTTAAACCCGTATATAGAACTGCGAGCCGACGTTGTTTCGACGTCAACCCCTTGTTGTATGTGCGTATCTACCGGGAACCTCCACGAGTATCCTCCTTACACACTAAAATATTAGAAATTACATGCGTTTTGGCCAACCAAAGTGGTAAGCTGAGTTCGTGTCCGACCGATTACTTTGGTTGATAAGTACGTCACCGTTCAACCGAAAGGCTGAAGGTTCAAAATTGGTCACTAGCTAGTTGGTTGTGTCCTTGCGCAAGGCACTTAACGGAAATTGCCCAACCCAGCGGATTAATGGTTCTACTAAATTGTTTCAATCATACACAACGCACTGCAATGTCTCCGATAACCCGATGGTGGGCGCAAGGTAATCTGATGATTTCACGTGTGTTAACCCACCTGTTTTTTTCCATTCACTGGGATAAACATGAATAGCACATTATATCATATCACATATCATGCCACATGTTGGGCGCCAACGGACAAGAGTTTGCTTCGTGAGTGTGCCCCTATACATAATCGCGATGTAATCTGAAGATTGTCCTTATTATGATAACGCCCCTTGAGTTTTTCCGTTCATGATGCATTGTGTGACACATAGGGGATTTTCCATCGAGTGGTTACCGCGGTTTTCATTCACAAACCGGCTCACGTGGCGGCTTGAATACGCGCGCCTACTTGGAAAGGAAGTGAGTGCAATATGAGTTTCTCTGTTTAACGGCTGAAACAAAAAGCGAGCTCGTAAACACAGAGGCACCATCAGGTCCTATTACTGTTGTCAATTTATAATAATAGAAGTACTGGTGAATCGATAAAACAGCAGCTGCAGAAAAAAACTGTTTATAATATGGGTTTTGTGCTGATAATAAGTTGGTGGTGTATTGCGAAGTTTATTAATTTAATAACATGTTTTGATGACAAAAATTAAAAAAAAATGTAAGTACGTCTTATAAGCAGTTTTGTATCAAATATTTAAGAAACTGAGTGCGCCCGGCGTCTGTGAAATTGCTACTCCTCTGTTGGTAAACAGTATCGGTCGTGAAATTGTGGAAAATTGGTTGCGCTTTGAAACAAAATCACATACCACCGCTGTTTTCCATATTGTAACATATATACCTCGTGTTTAATGGAAGCCAGTTTTCGCAAGGACAGATGGTAGAATATGTCATAGGATATAGTGAGTTGTTTTCTTCGGAGCTCAAGTAAACAGATCATGGAAAAACCATCTCACGCGAGTTTTCCCACCCGTCCATTGATTGGGTCTGTGTGTTGAAATCGATGAGTAAATGGCTTTAATCAGTGGAGGTTTCTCTGTAAGTTTCCATTGTGGTAGATACTCCACGTAAGCAGACGGAGGGCGGCAGTCCAGTCTGGTGTATATAGGCCTATAAATAGCGGGAGGCCGATTGTCGAATATACACGGATACCATAAACCATATATCCAATCGGCATAAAATAAACTAGCGTATGGTATATTTAGAATTTATGGTAAAAAACCTTACAAATAGAATTGTAAAGAGGTAATATCCAGTTACCCTAAATAGCGTGTCCTACTGTGTATTTGGAGAAGAACGTGTAACGGTAACAAGGCGAAATATTTTACGGTGAATGGATCTGAATTCCGTTGTATTACCCAAAGGGTGACCGACATCCATTGGCGTTGACTTTGTTTCGTTCTATGCGTCACTTATGAATTCCGATCTGATAAACTCATGGGTCAATCTTAGTGTTTGGTTAGCGCCAACCCGATTAACAAATACCATTTGGAAGAGCGTAATAACCAGGGTTGTCGACAAGCTCGTATGTTGGGTTTTGGGACAGGAACAGCTGCTGTTGGCATAATCTTTTAAATTTATTCAAGAAAAGGCAGTCGCGGCTTTAGGAAGCAAACATCTGCAGTGAAAAAGCAGTTTTTGACTACAGTGGCTCACTGTAGAAAAAAGAAAAGTAACTTTTTATTGTGGGATTTCTTTAATGTATATTTTTATTTTCAAAGGACATTAGATATTTCAGTTAAAAACTTTGCATTAATTATTATCTTACAACGTTTTCTTAGTGACGAAACAATGGCAGCCCACACTAGTGACGCATTCATCGCTGGCTGGGTAGGAGGTGGGTGGAAGTTTGTATTTAAATATTTGCCTCTGTATAACACGTATTACTACTATACAAGTTACTACTATACGTATTACTACTATGCTTATTAAGTATGCGTGGTACGGTAGTATATAATGATAAAGAGAATAAAAGGAAAACAATGTGTATTTCCTCTACTTGTCAGGATCCTTTTGTAAGACGATAAGTACCACCAATATGGAATCAGTGTAATATATTTAACTTAAGCATTTGTTTTGTTTAAAGGTAAAACCCCGTATTGAGGAAATAAAATAACACCATTAAAGTTTAATTAAGGGGAAGGGGTAACATTATTAAAGTTTTTCACCCAGACCGAATAAATGTGTGGGAATAATATTTTATATACAACACATATGAAACCATGAGTTAACAAAGCAGATCCACTGTCGGTCTATTGTGGTATGGAAGGCATAAGTAAAATTATAAATCGCAGTTTACGTAAACATAAAAAAATCAATATCAACTAAAAACAATATAAGTAATTTGTGTAATATTTAACAAATAACCACATATACGACAGAATATACTATAGAATTTACATTTGTCTGAAATTTCGTATTGCCCGTGTTGACGAATTTGAACACAGTAGAACATAGTGAAATGGACTGAGTTACGTACATTAGAATTTAAACTATTGCAAATATTCGCAATCTTATACGGACTTCAATTTTCAAATGGAAAATTCCGTACGCGATTGAAAGAAGTGCTTTCATATAAAGTTCTGGAACCGAAATTGTGCATGTAATTATTGATTTATCGAAACTAGGCTGTTAGTCGTCCAGTGCCTATCGAGTGGCCTAGTTTCTGTGCTCGGGGGATCTACTTTTTATTTTGTGTATTTAACTCATTTAAAAATGGCTTTAAACTATAAACGAAAGACAATTACAATAAAATTGCAATGCATTTTATTATTTTCTTTATGTCGAATTCGTCTTCGAGTTATCGATTTTTAAATTGGGCATACTGCCACAGTACGGTGTGCAATTTCTCCTGTGTCACCAACGAAAATCACAGGAGACCAATCATTCTTGCGAAGTGTTCATCGTTATTTTGACTTTTTAGAATTTAAATTGGAATTAGTATAAACTAGTTTAAAAACATTTCTTTTGCATTTTCTGCACTCGTTTACGATAGAACAACACAGCGGAAATAAACAAAAAACGCCGATTTTTTTACCCATTAGTTTAAAAGCTGCCTAAAATCGTTCTATTTTATTAAAGGTTTCGCGATCCTTATTATTAAATTCTCATGGTATGGTTGTATAGCAGTGTTCTTTTCTGACCTTGATATTTATTCCAGGTGCCGCGAGCGTCCTTGTGAGCCATCCGCTTGATACAGTGAAGGTTGGTATGTTTCGGAGATAGATATATATGAACGTAAACATAACGGCGTCGATTAGGACGGTTGGTTCGCGTGCCATACAAAATTATAAAACGAAACCTTATTTGAATTAAAATTTATTGGCTGTTTTTTTTTCAAAACAAAATCTAGAAACTATTTCAGCTTTATCTTCAAAATGTTACGTTTTTTTAACTAAAATTATCTTTAGCCTAACTTATATAGTTTTAGAAAGAAAATATGCATTGCAATTTTGATTACATTTAAACAAATACCCTGAGTTAATCGTATATGAAAAATAAATCAATTGTTTTAAGCCGCTTACAAAACATCCCACGGATGTTGCTATAGGTACATTGTACATTGCTTAAAATAACCCTTTTATACGAATATCTTACATATTTTATTTATTGGCTTGCTGTTAACGATGTCAAATCCAAAGAGTTATGTATAAACACTTGCTTAACCAACGCGTGCAGCAGTTGGTTTTAAAACACACATAAGCAAGATTAATTGTTTTTGTGATAAGAGGAATGGAAACAGACAATATGTAGGGACGTCATAGGTGGTGTATCGTGTACAATGTGACATGTAGCTTAAACTTGACAGACAGCACATACTATGTTCTCTTTCGTGACATATTTTGTACCCAAGTAGCGTAAAAATAACTTTAAACACGAAAATTACAGCAAAACTAACACAGTGTTAATGATGTAGTGGTAATAAAGGTTAAAGTTAATAAAACGGGTCTATACAAAACGCGAATTTTAAATTACGTATTTGCGTTATTCAAAAGAAATTCGTGACATTCTACATTTTTATCTATTGAATAAAAGTTTGGTACCCAAGAACACAGCCACGAAGGCAGTGGTTAGATTGTTAGAGTAATGATGATCCATTCTCACGTCATACCTTTGTACTTGTCCCAAATACCACGCGACCGGATATACGTGCCAAAGCACACAGGGTCGTTGCAAAATTCTATGGAACGGAAAAGTGTAATTAGATTTTTTTATAACTTGTGCTGTAAAACCAATTTGTATCCTAAGAAATGCGGAAATAATACATAAGCGCAGACCTACAGAACTATAAAGTTGAATGCCCCTTGCAGTTCGGTCGCAGACGATGTTATTGCATGTGCGTTGTTTTTATGATTGTATAAAATTCGAAATTCGGCTCGTGAGTGTACACCATAGTTCGAAATGATAAATGCTGGGTTCCTCAGGTGCGACTGCAGACCAACACAGCTTACAAAGGAGCCATGGATTGCGCAATCAAAACATTCACAAAAGAGGGCGTAAGGGGGTTCTACAAGGGCATGTCGTTCCCATTGGCATCGGCCGCAGCATATAATGCTCTTGTGTTCGGGATTTACAGGTGGGTTGAATCGCGAAAAACTCAGCGCCAGTACTCTTCTATGGTTCCATTAAAAAACTGTTTTAAACCAGTCCCAGTTTAAACTGAATTTATTAAAAATACTAACCATTGCATTCTATAAATTTCTAATTAAGGAAAGGTTAACAGCACAACAAAATGCTGCTGTTAATGAGTGGTGCATATAAATGATCACTAATTAAACCGTTTTGACCATGCAGATGACGTGAGAAAAGCGCAGCTATGACTTTCTCAAAAAAATATACGAGGTATTAAATCTATGGCCTTGAATACTAATTGTAAACACGTATATTTGGTTGGCATCATGTTTACAAAGGCCCTACACGGCCATTCGCCCGCTTATTATTTTATGTCCCAGTAATTTATTTCCCAATTAAACGTTAACGACAACGGAAACCATAGTAGTTAAATAAATGATTGACGAAAGCTTTTCCAGCCAATGAAAACACCGATTTTTTCCCACCAGCAATACGACCAAGCTTTTATGTTACGTTCGCTATGGAGACAGTGGCGAAGTTCCTCGCTGTAGCGATATCTTCATCGCAGCAATGGCGGCAGGAGGCGTATCCGTTTCAGTGGGAACGCCCATCGACCTCATAAAGGTATTGGACCAGATTTGATAACAAATATTTGGACAGTAACCGATATCTCTGTGTGCGTAGGACATTTGGCGTAGTAAACAAGCCTGGGTTGGAGTAATCTGGCGAGGTCAATGATTACACTCTAGTAACCTATAGCACCGGGTGTACAACGGGTTTTCGACACTGACAGATTTCCGTTTTAATACCCGCTTTAAACTGTACCATTTTAAAACAGTTTTGTTTCGGTAAGCAAATACTGGTCTGCGCCCATCGGTGGTTATCGGAAGCGGATGCATTCGATATAACTTTAGTATTACTTGGAACACATGCTGTGCTCTTTTCGCGATCCACCGGTTAACAGTCACTTTTTTAGATTCGACTGCAAACGCAGACTGATGTGAAGAAAGTAATCAAACCTTCGAATGTGATTTTACCGCTTTCGCACACACGTAAGTTACCTGCAAAATCTTTTTCATGGTGGTCTTTATACAACTGGAGCGGTATATATGTATATTTAAACTATTCAAAACAAAAATACTTAGTCGTTGGGAGTCCAGAGCTTATTGTGCACGTAATTTATAAAAGTCATGTGTGCTCAAATATAACGTAAAAAAAGAGTTACAATTTAATTCAAAATGCTTTTAAATTTGCCGTAATCCTGGAATTTATTTTCAGTCAACGTGAGAGGCAGCTCAACGCGCGCACTGGCGACGTCTGCTGTCGTATCATCGACCGTCTCGCAGGCCAAATTATATGCTGGACCAATAGAATGCGCTGGCGACATCTACCGGCAACACGGTCTGAAAGGGCTTTACCGCGGGGGTGCAGCTATGCTAATGAGAGACATACCCGGTTATGCTTTATACTTTATCCCATACGAACTTATCCGCGCAATACTTACACCAGAGAACGGCCGTCCAGGTGTTGCAAGCGCTCTGTTAGCTGGAGGATTGGCGGGAACCTTATCGTGGGGCTTAATGAATCCAATGGACACAATAAAAAGCAGGTATTCTGGACGTGAATTTTTATCCCGAGGGTGGTAACAAATCAGTTATAACTAAAGTGGAAAAACGTACAATTTGGGATGCTAACATTGGAGTATATTAATTCGATGGAGACACTGTAACATTTTTTTAACCCAATCATCCCTAGGTTCAAAAAACTTTCGCTAGGTGCCTTGCTTAAGAACACAACCAACCAGTTAGCGGCCGGTCTTAATGTCCTATGACCTATGATATACGAAGGCGTTAACCCCACGGATGTTGCTATAACATGTCGTTTCCCAGACTGCAAGCTGACATCGGTGTAAAGACGCAAAAATACGAAGGCGTGATACATTGCCTGCGGTCAAGCTACAAAAGCGAAGGCTACTCCGTGTTATTTAGGGGCATGGGGATGAACGCTCTAAGGGGATTCCCTCAAAGCGCTGCGCTGTTTTTCGGTTACGAAACCGCCGTGTCGTCCATTCTGCGTTTGCGAGGGCAGTAGGAATTTTGTAAGAGTCATCAGTGCCAGCAGAAAAGCCTATCACAGGGCGGCCTGGCGGCTAAATTCTAGCGTTATGAAATTGACTTTTTTGGAAATTCCAAGTTGCGCTTATAACGGTCGCCTGTGGTTGACTTTATTTTTAACGTACTATGTATTCTATATTAGAGTGCATTTTACGATAGATGCTATTGTGCAATTCTTGTCAAGGTGCCATGGTGCTGATTTGATTGCTGTATTATATTTAGTTTTCCCAAAATTCAAACATAATTGCTATTACTAAGAGCCCTGACTTTAACTCTTTGCTTTTAATCCACACATAAGCCGACATGCTGACTGACATGTATTTATATAGCAAGCGTACTTTCGCCTTGTTACAAGAAACAAACACATATCTGCCAGCGTAAAAGCGAACTTAAAATCTGACCTATAATTTCAAGCCAAACCACCGCTTTACCTGTGACCTGACAACGATTGAAATTAGCATGTAACCTAGAGTTGTACGTACTTACAATCCATTCTTTTGGTCCGTTATCTACCAAGTAGAAGGAACAAATTGTAGTGTTTTTTTGCCAACGCCGTGTTTATTTTTTCTTCAATGTAACTTGTGCAATGAAGTTTCATTGTTTCGTCATAATCTCCTCATACGCCACAATGCAAACTATACGCTGCTACCAAGTAAGAGCAAACATACATATATTGATGTTGTTTCAAGTAGTTTTTAATAAAAATGATCAAATCAAAACTACTGTATGTGTAACTTGTGAAGTTATTTAGACGATTACGAAAGGCCAAGTTAACATGCCTAAACAACGAGTCATTTTAAGAATACGAAACTAAAATTGGTATTTTTAGTATATTTTTATATTTTATTGTTTTTATAAATCCGTCCAACAAAGTAAAACGTTTTTCGTATTACCTGTAATCATATTAACCTTAGTTTGTCTCAATTCCAAAAGTTAAAACAATTTAAGAGTATTTTTGATGATAAGAAGTTTCAGAATGATTATATATTCCTTTTTTAATGGAATTAATTAAAAGTTACTGTTATTGTATTACCATGCCATTTGCAATTCGCTATTTGGTTGGGATGGAAGTTTTGAAGACTTTCATTTTTAACATATAGATGCTTGAAGTAACCCGGGAAAAAGCAATCGCAGTGCATCAACAAGTCGCTGATGAGAGCCAAGTCCTCTCATTTGCCCTTCCAACTTAAGGATTGTATCTTCGAGTTATCCTCTTCATAAAGAAGCATTAAATAGAGCTTCAATTTCGTCAGCATCTTTCGGAACCGCAGAAGAGAGGACTCTCGGGCCGGATGTTGTGATGACAACGTCGTCTTCAATTCGGATCCCGATTCCACGATAATCTTCACCTACACTGGTGTCATCCTGATCAATGTAGATGCCTGTACGAGAGGGAAACGTCGGACTGATTAGCTTGGTGGGTTAATGTGTCGCCTTTCAGCCGAAGGTTGCAGGTTCGAAACTGATTGCTAGTTAGTCAGTTGTGTCCTTGGACAAGGCACTGAACGGATATTGCCTCAACCCAGTAGATTAATGGGTTCTACCAAATTAACGTAATGTCACTAACATGTGAATCATAAACAACACACTACTTTAGCTCTGGTAACCCGACGGTGGGCAAGAGATGATCTGATGATTGCCTGTGTGTTAACAACCTCAGTTTTCCCATTCACAGACATAAACATAAATTTTCTATCCTGTCCACAACGTACGCAACAATTAAAAATATGTGGAAATAGAATAATAAAACAACATCAACAAAAACAGCTTTGGTAATATGACTTTAAACACGAAAAAATGTAATTATCAATTGCATGTTTAAAAGTTCTACTTACATTTTTCCTTCCCACGGCTAAACATTTGACACCAACCAAAATGTGATTTAAAGAACAGTTCAATTACAATCTAACATATGTTCACCTGGTTCAATAGTGACCACCATACCCGGCCTTAGTGGCGTGGACCTTAAAATTCCATTTGTATCGTGCACATCCATTCCCAACCAATGTCCAACATGATGGGGACAATACTTGCGGCCAACCTGGAAAAAAGAAATATAAAAAAATAAAAGGTTAGGACAGAAAATTTTTTAACAACATCAGTAATTGTCAGATTATATCGTATCCACAATTAATGACGCTATAAGCGTTCTACATGTTGGATACATATCTATACCCATCTTTTGGGTTAAAACAATGTCTGCTAAATACGCTTCCCTACAACACAACCAACCAACTCCTGGCTGATTTGATCTCACAACCTTTCAGTTGACGATCAGATGCTCTATAATATAAGCTAACAAGTAAGACAAACTATACAAAATTGAAAAGTTTTTTTTTTCTTTTTATGCAACGCCACAATTACCCTACTTATTTAAGTTCATACTAAAAATACAGCAATATTTTCCATATTTTACCTCATAAATTTCATTTAATTTCAATTTCTCTTTAATAACCCCCGCAGCGACTAGTTCCTGCACAAGGAACACAGTCATTGCGCCATAAATTTCATCCAGTGTTGACCCAACTTTGCAAAGCTCAATGCACGCAAGTTGAACTCGCAGCACTGCATCATACAATAGTCGCTGGGCAGGTGAAAACCTGTGTCGATATTTAGGTTATTCTTTAACAACGAGTGACAGCAGAACATTGGGAATGAAAAATACTCTCATGGTCAGGTTGATAATTGGATCGATATTCATTTTTACCACATTTTGTATGGTCATGTCCCTTGCCAAGGCATCTATGGCTATACGAACATAGGTTGATAAATAAGTTATACCTCCAACAACTTAACTGTGGGCAAGAAGTGATGTAATGTATAGTTAGGACTGTCGTTTTTGAGCAAAGTGTGAAAATAAATACCCTATCCCATTTATAGTGTTTGAGCAGGTTTTAAAAAGTAGAATTTTAAAACACCACATTGAAAGGCCAGTTACTAAGCAGTGATTTACTGGAACTAAGCACTTAAAACCTCCCTTATTATATGACTAAACGTAGCAAAGAAAATATCCAGCGAAACAGCTTAGTGGTTTAGCGCTTCCCTTTAAGCTAAAAGGGTATAATAGAAACTGATCGAAATCGCTAACCAGTCGGTTGCGTACTTGGTTAGGGCACTTAGCAGATATGATCTGGACCCAAAAACTAAAAGGTTAAAACAGAAAGAACGTCTTAATCATATACAACACACTGCAATAGCTCTTGTCACCTGCCGTTTGTCTGTGTGATAACACTCCATGCCTTTTCTCAATGAATCACAGGGATATCACAAGATTATCCTATACTCTATAGTTATTTGGGCAACTTAAAATTTTACCAATGTCATTGGTATGTTGTTTGAGCTATACAGACTTATATTTGTTCCCCCACATTCCTCCCATGCAAAAAAAATCAACAATGGTGTCCCAAAAATCACCAACAGTCCATACTTTCCACTAACGGGCCACGTTCTGGTGATATCAGCAACATAACCATGGTATTCTGCACCAGCATCAACCAGCACCAATTCACCATCCTCTATCCGCTGGTCGTTTGATATGTAATGTAAAGTGTTCGCCCTGAAAAAGTTTTAAACATATGCTTTATTACAATGACCAGAGAAATGGAAGCTTGTTGGACTGTTGGCTAAAACGTGTTGAGATTAAAACCAGCCGTAAACCTGTCAGTTGTCTCTTTGTGCAACACACTAAGGTTATGTTATTTTAACACAAAAGCGTTTTTAACATCACAATTACATATAATACACGGCAAAAACTCCGGCAACCAAATGTAGAGACAAATATTCTGGAGATGTTCACTTTAAAATAATCATTGGGAAGCAAGAAAGTAACCGAACTATTGACCCATTTAGTATCCAAACCGTACACAGTTTATCAAGAACATGTCTAAGATTGGATACTATAAATCTTTGAAATATTCTAGCATAAAATCATTGATTAGAAGCATTTCCAAAGTTTTAAGCAATTCCACAACAGAAAAGCTTCTTTTATATGTTTTATTAACTAATGATAGTTTTTTGTTATTAATCCGCCACTCTACTCCTTGTTTAAGTCATTTTATATGCATGTATAATATACCAATTTGTCATTTCTATTTATTGGATTTTTCATCTTTATAAATTTATATTTTTAAGGACAATATAACTTTCTGTGACACAGCAAATTAAGTATGATTTATCAAATCCAACCTCTCGCCACCCGCAACCACAGGTGGATATGCCAGTATCTGAGCACCTCTAATCTTGCATTCCGTCTCCAAAAACGCTTGTATCACTCCCTCGTTTATACCCGGGTATGAAATTGGTATCACCCGTTTAAAAGCCTTGGTGGTAAGTTTTGTTTTGATTGGATACAGATGGATTTTTTTATTTTGATGATCATAATTACTGTAACGATAATCATCCTAGGACGTATAACCAATTACCTTTAGGCTGCATAAGGGTTATCGGAGCTCTACTAGTATGTTCAATTATTAGTTTAACTTTTAAAACAATCCATTTGAATCCACTGGAACACTGTCTATTAAGTTCCTTTTTCTTTACCAGAAACACAACCTCAAACTAAGTTGTCAGGATGAAGGTCACAATATTATCAGGTCACGACAACAATCATTATACCATTGCCTTTCAGCCAGACAAATACCAGGAATATGATAGGTTACTTAGATAAATAACGAAAAACAAACATTAAGCAGGATTTTTAAGTGACAATCGAAAAATGGCATTAAATAGTTGATCATAGTTTATCATATTCTATCATAGCAACCACAGATTTAGTAATCCCTAAACTAAAATACTATGATGACACTTGGAGTTTACCTCTGCCGATATCGACGCAGCTTTGGACATTAAATCAATTTCCTCTTCTGATTTAATATGGCGGTGCTTGTGGATGAATTGAAAC
>CH002410.1:373344-387286 GCA_000149265.1 Ciona savignyi | reverse complement strand
GAACATTTGGTACAAAACATTTTTTTATTAATGCATTTTAAATACCGAAGGTGTTCCATATGAAGATTGTAGTTGACCTTGCTATCAAAGTCGTACCAGACCGTGTATTTCTCAGATAAAAATTTAGACAGAATATCTGGCAGTTTCTCTATCTCCTCTGTGTGGTGAACCCCTGCAATTTGGTTTGCTTTTGTCATCTTGTAGGGACTATGGACGAGTAGGGACTTGGGGTAAACATAGCTAAATGATTTGTCCATGATCAGTGTAAGATAACTTAGTGCTCAGGGGTTAGTTTTTTCAAGTAGAAGTTTTAAAATACAAGGAGAGTTTGTCAAATAAAATTTATTCGAATCACAGCATTATACAGATAATTTAGCGTCCACTGAAAGCAACATTGAGTCTTGACAAGTTTGCAACACTTTAAACACCAACCTGTTAGATCAAGTGAGCCATCGATGCCAGATCGGGAACCATTCCACATTTCTTTCACCGGATCACGTTTAGGAACAAGAAGAGTGGATTTATGTTCCGGATGCGGTCGCCCTGGCAATGTTTCCATGATCAGGCAGCTGTTTGGTTCCTAGGAGAGTTTAGAAAAGGCGGTAATTTGCCTAGAAAATGTGTCAATATAATATATATAGTCTGTACAACCCATTACTTTAATCGAATTATGAGTTTATAGACACAATGGTGAGTTTTTTAATAAAAAAAAACACAAAAATTAAAACCATAAATAAACACAATTTAAATCATACACAAAAAGTTTCATTGATGCAGCAATCTTTAACTATTAAAACTTAAAATAGCATGTGTGATTTCAACTTAGATTTACCAGAAATCCAGACAAATATCTGAAGTTATTGTTTTGATGAAATGGATATGGAATATCTTCCGACATGTAGGCAATTTCCCCACCAAGGACAATAACAACGTGCTCCTGTTTCTCTCTCTGAAGAATTTACCATATTAGATCAAATATAACAAAATATCACTTGGTTTTAAATGTCAGTTGAATGACCACTGCAATATTACATCCCAATGTGTCCATGTATTTCTGAGTCCGTTTGATTTTAGTGCAGTACTTAGTATACAGAGGTACATCAAAGATAAACTTTGTACATTAGAAAGTCAATATTCATACATATGCAAAAAAAGTCTTCAGTTGCAAAGCAAGGCATGTCATTTACATTGTGTATGATGAACCTATACGGCTATACTTATCATACCATACACTGATACCATATTATCAGTTTTTAGTTATATCATGGAAAAACAAGAACAAAATTGTCTGACTTCTTGACCCCATGTATCTCCCATAGGTTTTTCATCGGAAATCATTTGGGAAGCACAGACTGTTGCCATTACAGCATTTCTTCTTGCACTATATTTCTGTTTTGTTAAACCCGGCGTCACTTCACCTGTAAAATTGACATATCACTGTACTTAATACTCAACCCTTAAGTGAATGGCATTGGTTGCTTAGTGTTCATTTTTCAAAAATCAAAATACGATCTCATATTCATGTTTATTCCTGTAAATGCGAAAACCAAGGTGGTTAACAAACGGGCAATCAACAGATTATTGCGCATCTACTGTCTGGTTACTGGAGCAGTTGCAGTGTGTTGTGTAAGATTCACATGTTACTTTAATTTAGTTAAACCCATTAATCCTCTGGGTTCAGGTAAGGTCCGTTACATTGCTTGCGCAAGGACACAACCGACTTCAGTGTAAAAGTGACGCACTAATCCACCAAACCAATTGGTTGGACTAAAATAACATGGCACTAGGTTTAAAGTCTCTTCTCTAATTACACATTTTCTGGGGTTATTGTTTAGTTTAATAATAGATCAAAGCTACTTCATAAAGCACTATGGGTGAATGGAATGGAGGAAACTATATTGTAAATTTTATTCCAAGACCCTTAGGCTTTTGGTTAAGGCCGGGGGTTAGAGATAGGGTTAGATTCACATGCGTCTAGAGACAGAACGGTAGTCTGATTTTTCTCTGCTGCATGGCGCTATTTATCAGCTGTACTAAAGCGGGGAGGAGGTAAACTACTAACTAAAATTACGGACACTAAATTTAACCCATTCCAAAACACTAAACTCAACCGCAAGACTAACACTAACTCTAGCCCCATGTTTATTACACCATTTACGCATTTTAAGTAAATAGTGTTTACAATCAAAAAACTGCAAAGAGATCGATTACTTTAGCCAATGCTTGGACAAATTCCAAAAATGCTCAGACAAGCTGAATGCGGCGTTATGATGAGTTTGTGTATAACTAAGAAACAAAAGAGTTAAAAAGCCGAAAAAAAATATCCCCGTCGGGGAATCGAACCACAGTCTGCCGCGTGGTAGGCGGCGACTCTTACCACTATACTAACGAGGAATACGATTCGTAAGTGCGAAAACTAGTATAAGCCCACTCAGTCGCGGGTGCCTCTAAATACTACAGGACCGCTTGGATCGCTTGGATCACTTAGATTGCTATGGAAAGTAATTCTAACCCTGTCCCAAGCACTAATCTCAACCCCAGAACTAACTTTAACCCCAACCCTAACATTAATATCATGGCTTTTGTAATTACGAAGTATAGTAAGCGATCCAAGCGCTCCAAGCGATTCAAGCGCTCCATGCGATCCAAGCGGTCCAAGCGATCCGGAGTATTTAGAGGTACCGCTCAGCCGCTTAACACTTGAAAATCGTCGTTCCCCAGATAATTCCAAACAAATAAATAGCGCCACCCAGCAGAGAAAAGTCAGACTACCGTTCTGTCTCTAGTCGCATCTGTTAGATTCCCTACTTTAAGATGCACATGATCTGTTTCTTCCCTTAGTGTTGCCCGGGGCTATAACAGGTTTTTACCTTCTTTCATTAAAAATGGATGTGTATGTGATGATGGTTGACCAAGCTTTCGTTTAACGGCGATTCCATGTGACGACGATATCTTTGGTTCTGCTGCAGTCTGTGAACAACCTCGAATAGCACATCTTAGGAAACTTTGTGATCGCCATAACATGCTACTTAAACGAATGGCCATTTTTAAAGATTTTACCGGCACAGCTAAACGTTGAAAAGGCAAGCACTTGGTTGATAAAGCTGCGCACGTACGCCTACGAAGGCAAGCAACTTTACTCAGATTTATGCAAGGGGAATTCCCAAGATTTAACCGAAAGTGGTTCAGAGCCATAAAGGTATAAAAATAAATACGTGTTTAACATGTCACAATGTTTGGGAATCTATAATTGATATAAAATGGCAAATAACAAAGTCGGTTAATATTACCATGGGCTACTTTTGTCACTTATGGTCGACAAATACCATTCTTCTTAGGCTATAGTTTTTGCCGTATAGTTTTTTGGTGATCAGATTTAATGAAAGCCTTCTGATTACATTAAAATATATAAGAGTTTTATTTAAATTTAATTCTGTAAACGGAATAAAAGTTTGAATAATACAACGCACTACAATAGTTTCGGTAACTCGACGATGGTAACGAGATAGTATGAGGTTTACCCGTGTAATAATGCCCTGCGTTTTTCAATCCAAGTAGTTAAACATGAATATATATTTCTTTGTGGATTACGTGTACTAAGAACTGTAAAATATATGTCTAAAGTGAGACATTTGACAAGAATGGATAAACGACAGTTACGACACCCTATAGCAGGATTCATCACAATTCAATTTGTAGAGGAAAGTGACGTTGGGCTATCTTAGTTGGGTAGAGTATAAATCGGTTAAGCAAGCCTAACTCTAAAACCATTTATTTGGAAATTACACTATCTATAAGGTTCCCCGAGAAGAAACTATCGGAATATCAACCTTTATTTTCAAATAAACCTTAATATCCATAAAGAGTCCTCATACAAATTCTCTTACCGGTAAGGTGTGACATTTGACAAAATAATATAACTTAAAAATGATAAAAAATGCCCCGAGTGAGGATCGAACTCACGACCTTGAGATTATGAGACTCACGCGCTGCCTACTGCGCCATCGAGGCGGCCAAGCACTCCACGCTGTAATGTGTAGGGAATCGCTTGAATCGGGTTTGTATTTATTTATGTCCGATCGATTAGCTATATGGGTTAGAGTTAGACCGTCGACTTTCAGATGAAGGGTTGCGATGTTGAAAGTTAAAGCTATCAAGTGTGTCCTTTGGCAAGTCACTTAACGGTCATTGCCTAAACCCATTGAAATAATGTTTTTTTCTAACAAATTAAAGGAAACGTCTGAATAACACACAACACCCTGTAGATCAGGTAACTCGACAGTGTGCGTGATGTGATCTGACGATAGCCGGTTTGTTCACTTACCTTACGTTTTCTCATTGACGGGGATCAACATGAATATTCTAATCTATAGCCTGTCCTATTTAACTCGTGTTGGACCTTTTTAAAGTTTACTTCTAACACAACGCATGTCTCTCGCGTTATCGCACCTCGCCCTACGCATTTGTCCGACCGATTAGCTCAGTGGGTTAGTGCGTCGCCTTGCACCCGAAGGGTCGTATACTCGAAACTCGAGTCGGATTTGTCCTTGGGCAAGGCACTTAACGGATTTAATTGCCTGAACCCAGTGGAAATATGGGTTCTACCAAATAGAAGGAAAGTCTGAATAAAACACAACACACTGCATAGCTGCGGTAGGCTAAAGCGGCGGTGGGCGCGAGGTGATCTGACGATTGCCCCGTGTGTTAAAAGATGGCGTATAACCAATTAAGACCTCTATGAACGGGCGGATGTGACGAGTGGTACCCTCCATGAGTCATTGTTTTGAAACGAGTGTTTTGCTGAGTAACAATGGTGGTGATTCCCCAATGTTTGTTTTGTTGAAAGCAGCATGTGCTAGGCTGCGCGCCGGTGTTCTCGTTTAGCTGTAAAGTTTTGTAATCGTGGAGCAGTGCTTTGTAAAATAAAGGTGTTGAATGTGCATCTGCTAGCTGTTTTGTTGGAAAAAAGTTGCCGATGTACGAAGGGGTATGGGCTCAAAATTTTTAAACAAAATTTTGTAGGGTTTTGAGTTTAGGTTGAAGATCCAAGCTTCAATTTTAAATTGTGAAAAAATCTAAGACTTCCTATGTCAGGATTTTGAGTGACAGTCGTTTTTGTGAGGTCAGTTTGCATTGGAGAGACAGGGAAAATAATTAGTTGAACGCCTCCTAAAAACCAATTGGTTTCCCATTTACGGGGATAAATATAAATATCCTATCCATCAAAAAATAATTTGTTAGCATGTGGACAACACCAAGTATAAAAAATAAAAGTTCTGTTTTTAATTAGGTGTATAATTTATTTAGTCCCGGGCCTAACAAAGATATTTTATATGTAACTTTACCAATACTGCTGGATAACGCACGATAGCTTACTCAGGAATAGACGAACCGAATCATTACCTAATTCATTTGTGTATGTTATTTGTAAGTAAGTCAGTCTCATTTATATATTCGTTCGGTCACAAAGCCACTTAAAATTGATTCATTATGTGTAATGCAATGCAACCTCACGGTAAAAACCAAAACATGTGTTATGTGTTGTTAACCCGAGTGGCAGTGGTATGTTTTAGAAATTCATTACGCTCTGTCAAAAATTCCGATTCCAGTAAATTCCGTATTCGTTATTTTTGTCTCTAATTTGGATTGTTTTATTTCGGTACTATATAAGTTTAGGGAAACATGAAAAAATGCAAAGTTTACTGAAAATTAAAATTGTTGAAATACCAGATTTTCGAATCCCAACTTTGCGACTCGGGTTTAAGTACTTCTTATAACATAAAGTGTTTTGTTTTTGCATCTAATTTCTACAGGATCGCTTGGAAGTTTGGAACCCTAACCCTCCAAGCTAAAGCTATCCAATCGCTCCTGTAGTAATTAGAGGTACCACACAAAGATTATTTATCAATCAGTAAAAGTAAGCAATAAAACGTTGACTTGGTAACTATAGTTATTTAGGTACAGATTATTGGCTTATTGCGATATCTGCAGTTTCACCGTAGTATGCATGTGGTATTCTGACGCACGACCTGGATGAACCAGGGGTTCTTACCTTTTTTGTCTCGTTTACCCCTTTCCGAATAAAAAAAGTATAATTTACCCCCATCTTCTTGGTGGCCCTTTGTCAAGAAAAGTAAAGCAAATCTTTTCGTTTTTTTACCCCTTCATTCGGTAAAATTTACCCCCAAGGGGTAAATTTACCCCTGACTTAAACGAAGTCGGAGTTCAGTTGTTAGTTTTTCGAATTTACATTCTAGAATAATTTACCAACTAGGATACCAACTATGTAGAAGACATTAAAACTATAAATAATATGTTGTCTATGAGGCCTATTTATGTGTGTTAGATTATTGTGTGTTGTAACATGTTAATTTTATTAAATAGAAAAGGGCCTGTTGTAAGATACCAAGTTCAATTGACTGCATAAAAAATGTCGAACCCATCATACAAAGCAATGCTAAGAAACTTACCAAGGGTTAATTTGAACAACCTTCGGTCAAACCCATACGCTGAAAAAAGGATACCTTCCATCCGTGGGCCCCATGCATCCGGCCACAAAAGTAAAGAGCGCCCCAACATAAAGGCCAGGATTGGATTTATCCCTGGCAAGACACCATTTCAAAAACGAATACCAAAGTATGGCTACAACAGAGAACAGCATTTGAAACGACAATATTTTCCATTGACCTTATGGCAACTGCAGCGACACATTGACCTTGGGAGATTAAATCCCTCAAAACCAATTGACATAACTGCCATATCCAACGCCAGGATAATAGAAATGGTGGGAAGTGAGTCTAATTATTACGGGGTGTATTTGCTCGAACAAGGGGCTAACATTTTTAAAGCGAAACTTGACATGGAGGTTCAAATTGTGGATGAACTGGCACTTGCGGCTGTGGAGAAGGCAGGAGGCACAGTTTCGACTGCGTTTTACGACCGCAGAAGTTTCACCGCGCTGTGTAACCCTGTGGAATATTTCTTGATGGGGAAACCAATCCATAAACGATTGCTTCCTCCACAGGAATTGGTGACATACTACACTGACCCGAAAGTTCGGGGGTACTTGAGTGATCCTGCAAAAATTTGGGAATCGAGAAATGAACTTGCTCATAAGTATGGCTACGAATTGCCAGAACTTTCAGAGGAGCAGAAACTTAGAATGTTAGAAGGAAAGAAAGATCCAAGACAAGTCTTCTATGGACTACCACCAGGATCCATAGTGAACTTAGCTGATGAAACTGTGCTTATACCCGAAAACGATTACTTCAAAAAGCATGCGGCTATGTAATTTTTTTCAATGCCATACTGAAAATGTATTTTCTTTTAAAACTATTGTGTGCAAATTGTTTACTACACCAAAAATATTACGAATAGCATAATTTTGTGTAAATCTGTTTTTTCTTTTCAGATACTTGGTTTTGTTACACGATCACTAAGGTAATTGCACAATGACTGCTGAGCCAATGAAAAAAAAGAAACGAAAACTTGAAAATGTAGATAAAATTGATGAGGCAAAAGTTGAAGCCAAGAAGAAGAAAAAATCAAAAGATAAATCAAAAGATATTAAAGTTGAAGATGAAGAGAAAACACCTGAACAACCAATACAAACTGAAACCGCTATAACATCTGAAGAAAATTTACAAGCAGATTTCGTGAAGCCCAAAAAAACAAAGAAAAAGAAGAAAAATAATGTGTCAGAGAACAAAACAGAAGAGATTAATGTCACTGAAACCACTGAAAATAAAAATGAACAAACAACCCCTATTGTAACTGATACAACTGTGAAAACTGAGGATAAAAGTGAACAACCTGAAAAAGAAAACGATGTTAGTAAAGATACTAGAAAGAAAAAGAAAAAACGTAAGAAGCAGATTAAACCTCTTCCTAATCCGGACCCGGGAGCGTTTGAAGCGATGCTGGTGAGTGAAAAGGAAGATAAAGAGGTTGAGGTGCAAGAAATTCCGCAACAGGAAAGTCCAGAAATAGTAAAAGAAAGTGATTCTTCACCTAAAGCGAAGATTCGCAAAGTACCCAAGAAAGAGAAAAACAAAACAAAAGAACCAGCTAAATTTGAGGAAAAAAAGGAAGAGGAAGATTTACAACACGCTAAAACTCAGGCCATTGAGTACTTGGAACAATGGGATACCGACAAGGAGAACTGGTCTTTCAAAAAAGTCCGGCAGACGTGGCTACTTCAGCACATCTTTGACGATGATGCTATTGACAAAAAGCAGTTTAAAGTTTTGTTGCGATACCTACAAGGCGCCAAGGGATCTGCAAAAACAAAGACGATTGAAGATGCGGAAAAATATTTTAATGAAAACAACGAAAGCCAGGATGCGGCTGATGTAAAACTTAAACGTGCCAAAAAAATAATACAACATGTGACAGAGTAAAACAAATGTCATTTTTTTATGAAAGCTTAAGAATAGAAATTCAATAGTAGCAATTGGATAAAAGAAGGAATAAAAACATCAATACTCTCCATAGTAGCCATTGGAAATATAGTTTATATTATTTTTCACCAGTTTTCTGTGTTAATCTTTTCATTTTTAAAATTTCTCTTTTAACTGGGGCATCAATTAGCTCCACAACAATTACTTCAAAAACCTTTTTGTTTTCAACAAATTCTATCCATAAACTTATTCCACCACCTACACCAAAGTAGAAAGATTTCGCTGCTAAAAAGATCATCCCATTCGGACCCACACAGCGCTCTAAAAGCAAATGAAGTTTTTCGTAATTTGTGACATCATAAATAGTCTCTGCTGTTAGGACGATGTCAAACTTTTCATCTATATTTTTTGCAATTTCTTCCCAATCACCACCGATAAAGGAATACTGACATTTGGTGTCGATTTTCTTCTCTGTTTCAATGACCCTCTCAAAACAGGCCATCAGATCGCCATCAGTTTTAATTCTTTTTGCCTCTGGTGCTGAACTATCTTCATCATCTTTGACTTGGCATTGATTGAGAATAACCGATGGGCCCGTGGTGTTAAAAAGAACAAAGTCATTGTAGTCTTGAAAAACGACTTTTTTCGCTCTATATATCGAAGCAAGAATTCCCGGTAAACCGATACCACACCCCACCTCTAAAACACTTGCATCTGGTAAAGCAACAAATGTGAACTAAATTGGACATGGCACATATTGAAAATTGTCATTGTGTATCACCACAACCCAGTGGGTATAAACCAGTTGACCAAACCCTATATTATATATCCGGCCGGTTGGTCTAGCGGTCAAGTGGGTCGATCGCCTTTCAATCGAAAGGTTGCAGGTGCGAAACTGGTCGCTAGCTAGTCGGTTGTGTTCTTGGGCAAGGCACTTTACGGACATTGCCTGAACCCAGCGGATTAATGGGTTCTACCAAATTGAAGGAAGGTGTCTATCATATACAACACACTGCAATAGCTCCGGTAACCCGACGGTGGGCGCGAGGTGATCTGACGATTGCCCGCGTGTTAACCCACTTGGTTTTCCCATTTACAGAGATAAACATAAATATCCTATCTTATCCTAATACAGTGTAATACTTTATTAGTAGCACATGAAAATAAACATGAACATCAGACCAAAAATCCAAAACTTTCAGTGGAATTGCGTTATCATGTGTATATGGTTTGCCGGTTAATTTACCTGGAAAAAAAGATTTATTTTCTGGCTTTCCCAGAAACTCCACCAGGTCAAGAGAACTTTCCCAAACTTTTAATCCACCTTCGTACACCTTGGATACGAGATCAGATGAATCTATCGTGTCAGGTATCGTGAATTCTCCAGTTTTCTTTGAAACAACTTTTTGTGGTTCAGAGGTTTCAGAACCTTGACATACATCAGTGTAAGTTTGCATGAAGTGGATTTCGGTACCATCAGTTAGGTTAACGCACTCAATGCAGCAAACTTCTGATTCTGAACTGTTCCGCCATTCGTTTTGAATGTCATCCAGTGTAAAATTTTGATACTTTTGCAAATTAATTAGATTTTTATCCTCCTTTTTCCCAATTTTCTCCTTTTCAGGTTCCTCAGAGACAGCAGAAAAATTGAATTTAAAATCCATTATTCAAACATTCACTCTATTGGATTACCTTGATACGTGACAAAAACAGTTATCACACAATTGTCAGGATAATGCGATATAATGAATTTCTCATACTATAAAAAAACAGAAGACCTTTATGTCCATTCAAACAAATGATTTGAAAAAAAATCATTTAAAACAAATAAACATTCTTTATCATTCTCAATAATTTTTATTTTTTTAGCTTGAGATAGTGATGACAGAAAAATTAAAACTGTCAAGCAATAAAGGTGGCAATGTTTCAGTATTATACAATATTACCCATAAATTGCTGCTTTTGCAGAAACTAATTTATCATTCATTTTCTGTACCAAATCTGTAATATCTGCATGGTCTTTCATAAACTTTGCATCGTTTAACATAAAATGTTGAATGAAAAGTTTAAGTCCTTGTCGGACAAGCGAGTGTTTGCTTGATCCTAGTTTGGGGAAGATCTCCTCGATTTTAGACTCCGATTTTTCGGATTTCGATATTTTCGTGAGGACCTGGCGTAAAAATGTCACCATTCCCTTGTCCATTTCAGTGTATTCCAGTGTCTGAAAACGTAAAAACAACAAGTTAAACGCAGCTAAATTAAAGCCATATTTCCTTTTTCTTGTAGTAATCAATATGATACGGATAAGATCAGCCAGCCCTGAAGAAGAGTGAGCGGTAAAGCGCAACCAGTACTAAGGTGGAGCCAGCTTTAGAAGGTGTGGCCCGAAAGCGTGGACCAGAGTGGAAAAAGAAAAACCCCTAAAATAAAATTCCAATACTGTCAGATGACACTTAGTTTCAAGCACACTTACAAGGGCATATTTACATTAAATGACTTTTCACTAGCATTGACCGTCTACAAGTCTATTGTCCTTGACTCCTTGTACATACATTAATTTATAAATTCATGTTATAAATACTAGGTATAATGATTTCATTGCCCTACCTTTAAACAAGCTAAAGGAATAGCTTGTGATAATATTAAGTTGGCCACCAAACTTGAGAGATTGGCCATCTGCATGGGTGTGTAGGATTGTAGAAGTTTAAATTTATCCCAGAAGGTGCATTGAGTTGTCATGACAAATTCCCTGTGAAACCATTTAAAACTGAAACATCACAATATGAATGAACATGATTTGCAATATAAACTTTAACGCTAATAAAATATTCTGCAAAATGCAAAATTACTGAAATCAAGACTAATTGACATTCAATAAAACATTAGTTGTGCTATTTTTATTAAAACAATATGGAAAATGGATCTACGGGCTTAGTTGTAATTATGTAGTGGTGTAGTACTACAATACCACATTCTCACCTCAAAATTGGGCATTGACAGTCCTTACCTAAAACTTTAAACCTATTCGCAGTACATCTAGGATGACGGACTGTATACCAAATGACCATAAATAAGATTACACATACATGTTTACCCTTCTTCATTAAGCCAGTAACCTTACCTGTTGTAGTGGCAGAATTTGTTCAGGAGATGGAAATAGAAATGATTGAAAGACTTCTGCTGCACACAGCATTCTACTATCACATGACTCACGTCACGAAGCTGTTTGTCCTTTAAATATGCATCAAAATATAATAATCATTCTTAACTGTTCTTAAGAACCACTAAAATCCTGTACATATGTGTGTGTGTTTTGACACTGTTATAATATATATACATGTTGTTTAAATGCCAAAACAATTTAAGTTCAAATGAATTCTTTAAATACGCTCTTCACCAATGAAATACTCAGTACGGTAATAATATTCTTCAAATTTTTTTTCTACAAAAATTCTAATGAATGCTTCTGTGTTGTTCTAACCCTCAATCAGGTAGTATCAATCCCATTACCCAACCCATCATCACATATCCACAGTTTTTTTACATACCTTCAAGTCCAATTTGGTGATTCTCTCAAAGGCATCCATATAATCTTCTGCTGACATAACAGCATAGAAAATCGCCTTCCGAACATCAGTGTTCATCCGTAGTCTCCGTGCAGCGCTAACCAGTTGGGCACTAACGTTGGCATTGACATCTAAAGCATCGATATTCCTTTTCAGCATAGGAACACCAGCCCACGAACTGCCCACGATCCACCATCTTCCCTTTGCGTCGCAATTAACCAAATCCTGAAAATTGGTGACAAGAAACAGTCAGTAAATATTACACATATCATAGCGTAGAGATTTCGACTGTAGACACAAATTTCTGTATACAATTTTATGCAAAAAAACACAACAAGCAATAGAAATTTTCAACAGCCAGCACGAGAATAGGGCCTAATGGATATACAGAATGTTTTATAGGTCACTACCGGTACTTATTACAAGCTATTCGCCCTTAGATAACTGTCCGATGACATATAGCCTGTAGTCCCTAGCAATGGTTAGTAATAAAAAACTGGACACACCATTTAAAAGACAATTTTAGTTGGTATACCGTACTAAGAACAAAAATTCACCTTAAATGTTACATCTTGCAGTCGTTCCTTTTCAGATTTTATTAAAGTTTTAATTTTCTTTCTTCTGCTATTTACTGTTTCCACATCATATTCTGTGATTTTCCTCACATTATTGTTCTTTATTGCTGTTAAAATTTCAAGCATGTATTTAGTTCGTGAGCTGTCAGTCTCCCCCAAATCCTTTGATTTTTTTGTAATTTTTTCCACGATCTCTTTTAGCAAAATCGGATTATCTTTGCGCAACTGAAACCCAACATTTTTCAAAATCAAAACTAGAATCTCAATGTCCTTTTCCGTGAAACCGTCAATAAATTTCTGAACCAAATCCAAAACTATTTGCTTCTGCACAGCTTGCAATTGGTATAAACTGCAAATTAATTGAACAAGATTATTGCATTCCTTTCCTTTCCCGTAATTATCAATAATTAAAGTAGCCTGCAACTTTTTGCAAGTCGTCTCAATAAAATGAGCTACAACTTCAAGACCAATGTCATGGCAAAGGATTGCAACTAACATTGAAGACTCTGTGATTAGACGCTCTGGAATCGGGTCCGGAGTCAAAAATTGAACTAAAATTTGGTCAGTTAAGATCTCAGTAACAAACGCTCTGCTGTTCACTTGATAAATTGCTGATATTTCCGAACAGATGGTCCCCAAATTAGACTCGCTAAGTCGGTTTAGCCATCCCGTAATTTGTCGTTCTATTTTTTTTCTTTTTTCACTTTCTTTGTCGGATAATTTTACTCGTAGTGCAGGAGGGACATATTTACCACTTGCAGTTTCCTCTTTCTCACCACATTTGGTTTCGGTCCTGCTTTCCACAGAAATGATATCTTCCTTATCTTTACAATATTCCTCATCACTAACTTCGTGATCCAAAATTTCATCATTTTCATTTCTACATTGTTCATCATCTTCATAATTCACATGATGATCTTCATCATCTTTCAAACAATTTTCATTATCAAAATACATCTCTTCATTTTCAGAATCATCACTACCATCATCATTACTATTCATGTCATCATCATCATAAACATCACCATCCTGTTTCTCCGGATCTACATCACTATTCTCATCATCACTGTGATGAATGATAGGAGACTCGGATTTTAGATCGTTGAGTCCACTTTCTGAAAATTGAGCATACTGTAAATAAAATTTGTTCCATTTCCATCATACTTTTATTAATTAAGACTTATAAAAATGTTATTGAACACTAAAATCAACTTACCAGTTTCCCCCTGACCAATTACATCCAGTATAAAATCTAATCCATCACTTGCAAACGATGATGGAAGTTTTTTGGTCTTTATTTTCATCAACTTTTCCAGGCTATGTATTGTCCTGTCATCTTCATTGTTTTTTTCCGCAACTTCACCTTTCTCTTTCCCTTGCAGCTTTGCTCGTTTGCGCTTCC
>CH002410.1:333267-358277 GCA_000149265.1 Ciona savignyi | reverse complement strand
GGGATCAAATTAAAAAAAACAGTTGCTTTTGGATGTGTGGTTTAACGATTAACACAGTGAGACTAAAAAGAACTTTGTACAAAATATAACCCAGTAGAGAAATCGCCAGCAGAATAATCTACTGACCCTCTTGGCAAACTTAAGCCTAGTAATAAAACTACCAATGAACTTACTTGAGGTATAAGGCAAGTGTCTGCCATTGTAATGTTATCTCCAACAGAGTACTTTCCAGCACAGCTACCAAGTACAGTTTCTACTGCTTTAAAACCTACTGTAATCCAATAATTTCCCCATTCCATTTTTTTGTCCTCTCCAACTTTATTTAAAACAGAAAGGTTTTGAATTGGCTGGATGCCTGATACAATCATCTGTTAAGTCATAATAGTTGTGTTTTGTGTTACAAAACAATATATTGTAAAGGTATTATATATTTAAATCATTATCTCAATTTTATTAGTCTAGCTGTAAATAACTTAATTTGACATAATTGGGGGTATATGCTTGCATGGTACCTCACAAATTTCCCGCACTTTCGCCTTTTCAAAGATGTCGTCAGGTAGAAGCTGCACTCCTTGATTTTTGTATTTCTCCTCCAAAAACTCCATGATCATCATGGATTGTGTCATTACCTTTTCATCAAAGACCAAAGCAGGAACTTGTCCCAGTGGATTTATTTTCCTAAAATCAAGTCAAAATTGTAGGGTGCCTCTAAATACTACAGGACCGCTTGGAGCGCTTGGATCGCTTGGATCACTTAGATTGCTATGGAAAGTAATTCTAACCCTTTCCCAAACACTAATCTCAACCCCAGAACTAACTTTAACCCCAACCCTAACATTAATATCATGGCTTTTGTAATTACTAAGTATAGTAAGCGCTCCAAGCGATTTAAGCGCTCCAAGCGATTTAAGCGATCCATGCGCTCCAAGCGGTCCAAGCGCTCCTGTAGTATTTAGAGGTACCGAAAATTGTAAACATACGTATTTTAAAAGATTATAAGCCTTGACTATATGGTATATTTATATCGGAAATGGAATTCATCAATTGTGCGTTAGGTTGTAACCATTCTGTTAACATGTCGTGCATGTTTTAAAATTCCTATTTAACTTTAACATTGTACTAACCTGTAAACCTCTTTATTTTGTTCACCGCCATCTTTAACCAAATGGATTGGGATAATTTCGTATGGTAGTCCTTTAAGTTCTAAACAGATTCGAACTCTCCAACTGCACGTACTTCTCCAGTATGAGTAAAGTTTTAACGACATTGTCTCTAATGTGTACAGGTATATCGATGACCGCCCTTAGTAACGTAACGAACTGACAAATCACTATCAGCATATATTGCGCGCAGCGATGCGTATCCTAAACGGGAAAAGCGATGCTGATATATAACAGCCTTAAGATAACTAGAAAAAATGATTACCACAGTAAATTAACCGTTTTTTATAAGTTGCAACAAACTTTACCAATTAATTGGTCGTTTTCGTACAAACATCAGCTGATTATGCAACCTACGATTTCTATTCAAATTATGACGTTGCGTTGTGGTTTGTTATATTTGGAAATTTTCGTTTTTACTTTTTTGGTAATCTAAATTTTATTTTGGTTGTTTTCCACCAACATCGCCAAAGCAGCATCAAAGACAACCAGAAACGCCTTTAAATTGGTAGGTTCGCATGCTTAATATTTACACAGCCATAAAACCTTTTCGTTTTTATGTATTAAGCATATTTTCTTAACATGTAGTCTTATAACATGGGCAGAAGCAATTGACTTGTTTATATCTAAAGTTTGATGGATATTTCGTATTTATTTATTTTTCCCAAAAATTTAAGTTGATTATTGAAGAGTTGACTCGTTAATCTTTGATCGACAGATACCACTAGTTGGCTCATTTTTATCAATACATGATAATGCAAATGCAGTCAGTCTGTACAATATCAATAATAACACACTATGCCCTTTGTACTGTGCTAACATTTGTTTAGCCAGTCATATGATTTGTACATTATGTCATACAAAATAAAAAGGTAACAAAGCCAGCCATTAGGTATCTTTTTTGTTATTACAATAACTTCAGTTCATAAAAAATAAGGATCCTTACTATTGTTTTTTTGTTCTTCTGTTTTGTTGCGTTTCCAAATGATATTCATTTAACAGTCCCAACATACCAGTCCGCACAACGCAGTGGGTTAGTGCACTGCCTATAGCCAAACAGGTGAATTAAAAATTTAAGGGATAAACACATAAATATCATGTTTGACATGTGATTCTGTTAGATAATTTGAAGCATTGCTATGGTATTCTGGAGCATTGCTATATAAATGTAGAACCCTAATTAAAATTGTTGAGTCTAAATTCACATAAACTTATGATAAATATTAAAAGTTCATATACAACAATCAATACTTTTTGTATACCGGTACCAGTACTAGGTTTCATAATGTTTAACATTGTTGATTAGGATACTATTTATTTTCTGACCTGAATTGACTATCTGTTTTGTTTATTAATTTTATATTCTTCTATATCTCTCTAATAAATCCATGCCTCCCAGCAGAAGCTTTTTAATAAAATCTTATTTCACTCTTCTTGCATTGTATCAGTAATATCTTTACCCCAAGCTTTAAACCTACAACCCTGCAAACCTCATGGCGGATAACTCAATCTGCAGAAAGCCGATAGGTCGTGTGATCATACCCAGCTGATAGCTAGATGGTTGTGACCTTGGACATAAAAGACATCGTCCAAATTCATTGAAATAATAGGTTTTCCTGAAACTGAATAAACACCTCCATAACATACTGTAATAGCAACTCTACTTGTCGGATAAAACCACGCAGTGTAAAAGGAACCTGACACATGGGCGTATGCATGCTGCTATGATAAGAGGGAGTGGTGGGAGTGTGTCTTACCTTTGTAATGTGTCTTAACCTGCCGTTTGTCTTGAAACATTTTCTTTATTTGTTTTTCTTTGTCTTAAAATTAATCTTTACAGTGTAAAATAAAAAAAAACGTATATTTTGTATTATTGTTATATATGATTAGTAGTATGCATTGTACTTAGGTAGCTAGGTTGGTACATTGCATTAAAATAATAATAGTGGTGAAGTTTACACAGCTGGAAATACATTTGCCCCACTTAAAATCAAGTGGTGATCATTTTTGTAGCCCAGTTGCATGTCTTTATTATTTCATTATAATCGTGCCACAATGGCAGCTTGTCAGGTCAGAATGACAATGGAATTTTGCCGAATAAGCTCATTCTTTGCACCGTGCTAATTATAAAAAGGGGAACTTTACTGTTTCGATGCGTGGTGCAAGTCAACGTCTTTCCGGTTGCTTTGTTTCTAAAATGGAAAAGTGTGTTAAATCGTCCAATCTTCCCAGACACGCTTTTCAAAAAAAATACCGTCGTTAGCTGCTTTAGCACCATCACCTTATGGAATGTTGTAAATAAAACATTTTTTTTAACAGTACCAGCGCACTGCAGTTTCACTCCAAACAGTATCGCATAACTTTCCATTTCGTGAATTTTGCGCACGAATTGATTGCTGCAATAATATTTTGCGACATGTTAATGTTTAAACATTTATCGGTTGTGTGTAATGATTTATCTTAACAAATAAAACCTATAATTAGAATGTAGATCCTGCAGTTACAAAACATCGTTTCGTATTATTGCAACCTTTCGCACCGTAATCTAAAATCTACGGCAAAAGACCGACATTTCACATTCGTGTGGATTAATGTTATAAGGATATGTGTATTTTACATATTTTGCGTAGCATTATTTTCTAAAATATGGTATCAATCTAACCTTGACCGTTCGATTTTAAAATAAAAGTTGCGAATTCTACAATGGATGCTGTTATTGTGAAAATCCTTAATTTCTCTTAAATGTCATTTACTCTTCTGCATGCGGCATTATTTATTTAATTCGTTATCATGACGGTACATATGATTGCATACATCCGGCTTAATCCCACGGCGTCCCGCTAATATTTTTTATGGTTGACGTTATATTAAATCGTTAATACTGATAAAAATACTGAAGGGGGCCCAGAAGGAAATTACAGCCGCGTGTTTAATGACGTCATCCATTTGTTTACTTTGGGTTTTCACCTGGGTTGCGAGTCTTGCGCCATTCGCTCGCGGCGTGTCCTCGTCTGACGCACGCATGGAAAAGTACAAAACGTTTACTCTTTTGTCTGTAACTGTTAGCGAACCGGCCCTTATCTTCTCTCGTTGTATATAACGTGCTTGAGCCCGTAATCCGGCCTGTTATGACGTATGATTTACACAAGACAACGGAAGGAAATGCATTCAATGAATCGGTTAAACATTTGCGCTTTTCTCCAGTTTTAAATATGCCATCGTAATTTTTTATTCATTTGCCGCAATGCTGTAAGATTTAAATGCGAGTTGACTGTGACATCATAAATAGGTTTTATTACCGCCGGTAACCAATCAAGTCCCACGCTCTCTTTTACGAGAAGGCGTCTTTGTTACGTCAGCCTTTTTCTTTCGGCGCTGTCGCCGTATTAAGTATGTCCGATGTTATAACAGCTATCATTTTCCCTACGGTCGGATACGGAATATCTCAGCAATGGAAAGTGAAAGCAAAATCGTCAATGTACGTTTACACAAGATTTACTTTATTATTATAAACAGAAATCAGTATAGCATTTTTGGTATTAATTTTTTTTTATAAATTGCAGTCATAAATACCAGTGCAAGTTAACCTGACTACTTTAATCACGTATAATGTTTGTGTGTTTATATTTTGTTGTTTGAATATTGGTTTACTGCATAGCAGCATGTTAGCTAATGTTGTGAGTAACTTGTGACATTTTAATCCACTGTATAATGTGTATAAAACAGAAAGTCTAACACATCTGGTTTTATAATGCAAAAGTGTTTAAGCATTTTAGTCATGCCATTAGGGTTTGAGGTTTAATTCCTATTCTGGCCTGTAATGTTTATGGTTTCTTTCCTGATTAGGGCAATAAACAGAGGTGAACTTGATTAGGACACCAATAATGGTACCATAAGTTATTTTGTGATTAATGAAACATGTCTGAATTCTTGTTTGTTCTAAATTCAACACTGTTAGGGTTGATTCGGGTTTAATCTTATTTTGTATTTGCTTCTCTTAATAGTTCCTCATTTGATGCCCTTTATGTTACCATGGGATAAATATCCATCCTATGTTAAGCAAAGGTGCCACTTAAAATTTATCAACCAGTGTGTGGTGTAGTATTATGTGCCAGGCCCAGTTATATTATATTTACAAGCGGTTAATGTTTATATTATACTAACAATAGAAGAGTAGGGCCTTTATATACAAACAGTAAAGAACCAACACAACTGTGCAAAATTGTATGTACTTTTTATTATTTACACCGTGAAAATAGTTTCAAGTATGGGCATACTCACATTTTTATTTAACATATGGTAACATTACTTGTCTCTGCCCTTAGAGTACAACTATTTGAAGAGCAAATCTTTTTTATTGTGCTTATTCTAAAAAAATAATACCAAAACAATACAGAATAGACCCAAGGTCAACTTTAAACATAAGACAGAAACAAAAGCTATCTTGGAAGTGGTGCTCCATTAAAAGTTTCAATATTTGAAAAATACAATATGATTTATTATTGACTGTTTGTTGTATACAAAAATACGTTCTATTGTACCAATTAATCAATGAAATGCATAATAGCTAATAAAATCCAATAAGAAAAAAATAATTAATATACAGGATTCCAAATGCAGTTTTATTAATAAGTTTATTTTTGTAATAGAAATTTAAATGACAATAAAATAATTTATATACAATTCAGTATATAACTTATATGTTTATAATTACAGAGTTTTATACAAAGAAAACTTACAAGTACCAGTAACGTTTTAAATTAAATTATTTAACATTTTAAAACTCTCAATGTGATATTTTATTATTTTTGCTTTTTAAATTCCAGTACAAGATATGATTTTTTCAGTCCGTAAACATACTACTGGTATTGCAGTTTTATGTAACAAGTCTTTAGATTTAAGTGGTGGACACATTTACATTTAAGTTTGGCAACCATACTTAACCATTTTCGCAATCGCAATTCTAGAAAACACAATTTGAAAACACCGTACTTAGTGCGCATTTTGTTACACAGGAAACAATCACTGGAAACAACTTGAACTACAATACTTTCCCTAGCATGACGAACAGCCAGCATACACCACTTCTAAAATCTGATGACAACGAAGACAATGATAGCAGGTTAGAACACAACCTTATTGCCTCAAACACTTAAATGATTTACATGTTTTTCTGCGGCAAATATAATATGGGTACTTTTTTACATTCATAAAATAATGTGAGTGAATTTTGTATACATTTTTGTGGATTATGGGTGATAACAAGGCAATGCAGCCTTTATAACAGCAACTGGAAATCATGATCTGCTAAAGGCACATTTTGAAGATAATATTTTAATTATACATTTGTTGAAATTTAGAATGTTTATATAATTTTATCATTAGTGGTATTTCCTCTTATCTTACGCTAATCAAGTCGTACCAACAGCCATGTCTGTATTAATTCAAAATGAATAAATCATTTGTGTGTTGCTAAATTCATAAACTGCACAGTTGGTGGGCTTTATTTACTTAAATACCAACATTTTAAAAATAACTTATGTAATATAAAAAAACGTATTGCTTCAGTATCACCTTGGTTTTATGCAAATTAATAAAAATGTGGAAACTTGGTAGTACCTAGTCCTAATAATACTAATGGTAGTACCTAGTCCTAGTAATAATAATATTAATTTGGTGTTACTTTAAAAGTTCTCTTTAGGTGGAGGTAGCTGCTAAATAGTTGGCAGTACAACTTGACTGGCCAAATTTTCATGGATTATAATATTTTCTCTTACACCAAAAATATTTGGACTATAATAATCGTATTGATATCGGCTTTGTTTTATATGCCTAGTTGGTCTGTGATTTAAATAAAAAATCCACACTGTCAGCATTTATGTAATTTGCCCAAAATATAAAAAGGAAACTTTTAGTGCTGGGCATTATAATAATCTGTGCTGTTACCATAATCTTCTGTGCTGATAACCGCATTTTGTTTACATTTCAGAGATGAGAATTACAACGATGGAGATGTGGAAGTAATCAATCGTCGCAGTAGCAACCCTAATGCCACTTCGTAAGTTATTTTCTTTTTGTCTTAGAGGAAATTACTTGGGCCGGGCCTTAGTAGCCAGCTGAATTTATTGTTCATACACAGAATCAGTAACTGTGAAGTATTTGTGTTTGAACCAGGTACAGCATTTTAACAGCCATTTTGTAAGGTCTATTTGGGACAGTTAAACAGCTTTTGTGATTTGTTTATAATGATTTTACTTTATATAAGTTGGTGGTTCAACAACATATGTAATATCTAACTGCTTTGTGTGATGTGAAAGTCAGATTTGTATAGTTTTAAAGATGATAGTTTTTTGAAGTTTGATTAATGCTCTGGCATCATGTCATGCAGTGATGCAGCCACTATGATGCATTTGCTGAAAGGGAACATAGGAACCGGGCTTCTTGGGCTTCCCTGGGCAATTTGGCATGCTGGGCTCATCCTAGGGCCAGTACTATTGGTCATCATGGCGATTGTTTGCATACATTGCATGCATCTTCTCGTTAAGTGCTCTAAGCATTTCTGCAGGTTAGTTAAGATTATTTGTAGCCCATAGTGTACTGTTTATTTTATCTGTGTTGTCAATATGATTAGCTTATAATTGAATATTTTTTGTTTAATCAAACCTCGCAATAATTTCTCAACACTACAATAATTAGTGATCACCGGTTAAAAGAAAGCTCTGCTTATCTGATATATTCTGAAAGTGCTACAATTTGCAAAAAAGTTATTATATTTAATCTAATTAAAATCATATAGATCAAATAAAGATGATCAAAAATTGTAAGTTTTTAAATGAAACTAGAGTTAAGTGTCGTTGCCTTTCCTGATACTATTAATAAATTGTTTTACATTGTCGGACAAAACCACACAGTCTGTGACAGGAAACAAAGCTTGATGTATAGCCATTTATCACAACAAACATTATTATGTAAGAATATTCACACGAGATGCAATATGCTAGTTATGGCAAATGCGGTTGCCGCAGGTTTAAACTGTACCGTATCTGTCTTATTAAAAAATATACCTTAAATACAGGCTCTTAAATTTAAAATCAAACATAATTTGTGCCCATATGTCAAACATATGCATACTTAAACAAGCGCATAAGTGAAAATATTTATTTCTTTAACCAGAAAATATGGCGTTCCATCCATGGACTACTCCACTGTCATGACACATGCAGTGAGAAACGGCCCAATTACCTGGATGCAGAGATTCGCTGATCAATCCCATTACATGGTTGATACATTCCTTATGATAACGCAGCTTGGGTTTTGCTGCGTCTACTTTGTTTTCATGGCCCAGAATATTAGACAGGTAATATGCAATTAAAATTGCAGTTGGGTAAGATTTTGAAAAGTCTGCTAATGAAAAGTAGGCTTTGTGTTTTGTACATTTTCTTTAAAGCTATTATATAAGCTGTCACTGTTTTGGGTAGAGATGTTTTGCAGCGTACTATAGTTTTTATATGTACCAGTAGTTTCGTTCATAATTTAGAGTGTGCATCAATAATTGATAGTAATAAACATTATAACAAGTTTAATTTTAAATAATCACTGTGTTGTGGCTAATATTATATCTTTTTTGTTTTCAGCGAATTTATTAATTACTTTAAGGAATTTAAATTGTCTGAATCCAGCACCATGTATGCAAAAGTAATCATCAGGGTACCTGGTACTGTTATAATCTAAATATTATCATTTAGAAAAATGTCTATTGAACTGTTTTAAATCTTATATACGTGTGTGTGTGTGTGTGTGTGTTGTTTTATCACTATCAGTTTAATTAGTTATAAGCTTATCACATATCAGTATAAGTCTACATGATTTGACAATCCTTACTTTTTATACCAAAACTCATCTATATTTTTTCATCCCAAGGTTGTGAACCAGTACTGGCTGTCTGCCCCTGGAAGCCGGGCTTTCATGGCCATGATTTGTGTGCCGGTTCTATTTCTTGCATTCATTCGGTCACTCAAAGTTCTCGCATGGTTTTCTGTGATTGGCAACATTCTTACCATCATTTCGCTGGCTATAATATTTAGGTTTATAATACCGGTAAGTTTTCTCGTTTCTTAAGAAAATTACTGTAAAATTATAGAATTCTTGTATTTTTCCCAGCAAATTTGATCCTTTTCTGAATTTATTATAAGCTTGTATAAGTTACATTTCATGTAACTAAGTTACATTTCAGGGCGTTACGACTATAAATCGACCGTTTGTAGCAAATGCAACTTCAATACCAATGTTTTTTGGCACGGCTATCTATGCATTTGAAGGAATTGGCGTGGTAAGTTTTACATTTTCACAACCTGTTTTGGGAACTTATTAACATTTTTACAACATTTATTGAGGAAGTTATTAAACAATAGTTTAATATCATTTTCTCAACCCAGTGGATTGTTGGGTTATTCAAAAATTGCATACTGGGCACTTGGAAATTCTATGATTTTTCATGTAATAACTCCTTTTGTCCTTTCCCAGAAATTAACATAAAGACATTTACAGAAATGTCCTTCGAAAAATAAGACCTTTCCACTGGGATCAAACTTTATTTTAGTGCAACTAAATCGATTCTTGCAGATACTACCCATTGAGAATGAAATGAAGCATCCTGAGCACTTCCCTGCTGTGCTTAATATCGGCATGACACTGGTGGCCTCATTGTATCTTACAGTTGGGGTTGTGGGTTATTTGAAATATGGATCAAGCATTTGTGGAAGTATAACTCTCAACTTGCTCAACACAGATCCGTAAGTGCTCGAAACAACTTTTTATTACCCGTCAACATACTGCACTGGCTTTTATGCAAATACACATAAGTTTTAATTCACCTGTAATAATGCTTATTGAAAAGTCTTTTGTTTTAAAGCTGTTTTTAGATCGAACATACACATCAATAATACCCTGTGGTAAAGTGTACAGAATTGACCTGACAACAGTCAAGCTATTGATAAACTGTAATAAAATTACTTTCCATAAGTACCAACGAAGATGTTAAAATACTTTGTCCCCAAGTTTTTTGTAAATAAAAAACATTTTCATTCCAGATTATGCCAAAGTGTGAAAATAATGCTCGCAATTGTAATAGCAACCACCTATGCCATCCAATTTTACGTGCCCATCGAAATAGTTTGGCCTAAAATAAAGCGCCGTTTCATGCCGAGTCATGCGTTGACATGGGAGCTGTTATTTCGTTTAGTTCTCGTCATATTCACATGTAAGAATAGCAGTTGTGACTTCACAGTCGGCATGGGTTGGGTTTAGCAACTAACGTAGACTGCACAGTGCACAGTGTGTTTGAGCATTACATCTCGGCAATATGTTTATCTCCATAATAATTTATATTCTTTTTTATATTTTTTTGCCATCCCATCAAATTGCTTTATATACATCCTCCTTATTCTTATAAATACTACTATCTCTTCACGGTTGCACAATTATGTAACAACTTTTATGTAATAACTTAACAAGCGTTACTAAACTATAAAAATTGCAAATGATGCTGTGGCTCCAAGGAATTTAACGAAACTCTTATGTTTTTAACTCAACCAAACCGAATCTTCCTGAGTTTTAATTCATGCAAGTTTAAAGTTCTCACTTATCAACACATTAGTTGAAACTGGTATGAGTTGACACTGGTGTGGTTTAAGACAAAAGTCCCATATCACCTGTATGGTCACCTTCCAAGTTGAAACACTAAATGTTTTTTAACAAATCCAGTACTTTTCCTGCACCTAAAGATCATTTTAGCCTTGGTTAAATGATTACTGTTTGCAGTTCTTTAACACCAACTGTGGTTTGTGCTAATAACATCGCCATGTGTATTATAGCCTTGCGCAAACTGTGAAAATCTTGTACTCTTGCACGATCCTATGTCGGCTGGCTCCTGCAGTTCTACGTTCCCATGCAGCTACTAATCCCGTGGCTCCACCGCCAGTCGTGGAAGTCGGTTAAAGAGGGGGCTGCCCGGATTTTCATTACCATATTTACGTGTGAGTGTTCCTGCCCGAAATTTAATGTCCGAAGCATTACATTCACAGAAGGGTGTAGCCTTCTGCCCTTTTGAATGCCCAGAGATGTAGTACCAACTTTTTGTATGTATATATGCACATAAATAAATATGGTAACATTGTAATACATCTATGCTTGCAAGACCGTTTTTTTTTATCTGTCTAAAATGGAGATTCTGTGTATTCTTACAGGAAAATTGTGTTAATATTTTCAGGCTTGAAAAGGCTCCCTCAAAATGTGTTGTTTGTGTTCATTAGTGTTTGTGCATTTAGCTGTTTTGATTTATGTTTGAAAACGACACATTAATTACATTTTAACATGTTATATAGCCGTAATATTTCTATTTGTATTACCTAATCTTCATCCTTTACTGATTTTTTACAGCCTTTGTTAATTACTGAAATTATATTTTTTCCTGCACTCCCTTACTTCTCGTTTCTTGTGCGTTTAAATATTATTTTGCATTTTGCTTTGTTGCTTGCTGGTGTTACTAATGCATGGTGGTGATATGCATGACTTAAAGCTTGTGGTGTTGGGTGTGTAGTTTTTGCATGCTATATCTGTAAACTATTTAATTAATTTTATGTACTACAAATGAGTTTATATCTGAAATCCACAAAAAATGTCCTGTAAATGATAGGTAACCTTTCATTGCTCCCATCGAACAAAATTGTAATCCAAATTGTTATTTACACTACACGCCTGATACGTCCATGCATTACTTACCACCTCCGTTAATTTCACTGCGTGTCCTTAACGACGTCGCATAAATCTTTGATTTCCACCCACGATGATTTTTTCCACTATTTCCTACATGTAAAATAAAAAGGATCCAAATTTTTAAATTACTTTAACAAAAACATTAAATCCGATACAGGTGCTTGTGCGATCGCCATTCCTAACTTGGGGGATTACATATCCCTGATTGGAGCATTCTCTTCCTCGTTCCTTGCGCTCATTTTCCCACCCATCATAGATATCCTTACATTCTATAACCCGCCGATAGTGGGCGACCAGGAGCCGCTCTTCACAAAGCAAGCGGTGTCGACTCCGAGGTGAATTCTGAAAATCTGAATATTACAACGATAGTCTTGAGCATAATAACAGCGAGGTTTATATTGAGAAGTTTAAAAAGTACGATCCGAAACTGCTCTATAGTAACTGCTCTGTATTAACTGCTCTATATTAACTATATATATTGGTAAACATTGTGGTCAGGCCAACGTAAAATTACATGCATTGTGTTTCCAGACGTTTCCAATGCTGATAACGAACATTTTTTAGGTCGCGCAGCAAAATGTCCAAACTAACATTATTGAAAAACCTGGTCATTATGATATTCGGCTTGACTGGCTTCGTCGCCGGCACAATCGTCTCGGTGAAGACCATCATCAAAGACTTGAGCAGCGACAACACGAACAGTGTGTGCAGTGGTGGGGGTGGTGGCGGCCACCATATGACCACTGCGTTTTATAACGCGACAACACCCGCTACTTATACGACAACACCAGCCCACACGACAGCTGTGCCGACTTCTACGAACTTCACTTTTACGTGATGAACCCCCGCTTTATTCACAGTGTTTTAAAATACAAAGTTTATTTTAAATGTTTACTTATTCAACCATTCGGAATTTTCCAAAGAAACGCGTTCATGGCCTTCTTTATATTTCGTTCCTAAAATTACATTTTAAAGTTAATATTTTTAACGTATGTGCAATAAGTAATAACATATAGCAAATCTACAAGTGTACGCACCAAAGTTGGTTTGCGAGTGCAAGAATAGAACAATTTTCGTTTTTCTCAGTTTTCCTATCCTTCCGTGTATTTATTGATCTTCTTTGCAAGTTACTGAAGTGATGATGCTGCGTCGTTAGACCTGGTTATGCGCGCCAGGAACTTCTTGACGTGTTGCATATGAAACAGGGATGTGCAGTTTTGATCGATTAGTGTTTTTGACGCTAATTTACAATATTAACTCTGATATCTTACAGCAGGGCAAAGCCCTGTCCTGTAAAGTAATACAGTATTTATTATACGTTCCTGCTAGGTTTGCTGCTGTCGAACATTATTCTTGCTCGTTTTGCGGAAACCCTTTGAAATAAATTCGGTGTTCGTAGATGCATGCATTGTACGTGTAGTTCTATTTCGCTGCGTCTATATTCTCGCTGCGTCTAAAAATAATTCCACACAGAAATAGAACGAAATTTAATTATTTTTTTTTAATTCCATTTTTTCTACCACGCTTCGACTTCAACTTTCTGTACAAAGTATTTTTACCAAAAACACTGCCTTGTCTTTACAACAATACCGTTTAAATGCGACAATATTTGGTAAAAGCCTAGTCTTTTGGCCAAATGACGTAATTTTAACTTCAATTTAACGGTACACCATTTCCTATTCTTTAAAGATTTCCTAAATATAGATTAAATACAACTTTCATACTCCACAGCGGTGTTTCCTACATTAGGTTATTCCACTTTGTAATATTTACACAAGTGTGAACTTGTAAATATTAGTCTAATAACCAAGTTTAAAGACTATTGTTACAGCTGGAAACCATTCTGAAAAAATTCAATACGGGAAAAGTAAGCTATTTTAAGTTTAAATTATTTTTCTGAACACCCAAACGCGTTCAGTTTATTTTTGCTTTAATTTATCAAGTTATATTACTATGCATGTTACCCACGTGTGTCAAGGCTACCATTAGTAAATATACATGCGGTTGAAAACTGGTGCGTCGGTAGTTTCAAACGCTGTTTACCAATTAATCAAACGAAAAATTGACTTAAGCTTTCGCTAACATACTGTTGCTGATTCGTGGCGATGTACATTGCCCGGGCAGTTTGTCGTGTGACGTAATAGAATAAACACGAAGATAAATATTCGAGCAAGGAGTCAATATTTTATAGGGCACTTGATTGCTAGCCGTCACGTAAGTTTGAGAAATTGGTGGTCTTTGCTTCAGTATCAAATCAGAGCTTTTTATCTAACGCTAACGGAAGTCGGGCATTAGAAATGCATTCAGATTTTCGTAGATATGAAACAGCTAAGTACGCGATAAGCATTTTGCTAAGTAGGATTACCCTTGCGCGGTAGTATCGCAGAAAAAATGCAGTTTTTCTTTCGCTGCAAGAAAAATGTAAAAGCCAAGACGAGGCTCATAAAACGCAAAAATATGTCGACAATCTAGTAATAGGCGAAGGGCCCTGGCAATAAACAGTTCTGATTTTATTGTTAAACAAGACGATGCCTGTAAAGCACTATAGTTTAGAATTTTTTTCTGGAAATGTATGACAAGGACAGAATTGGTATGTAAATCGGCTTAAAGGAAGACGTAGCAGTGTCGGCAGCAATAAAAGGAACACATTACATACGGAACATTACTTTGAATACCCAACAATAGGCTTGTTTATTTTATAGCGCAACTGCTTAACGGGAGCTTTATTGTGTACGAGTACTAAGAATGACAAAGTGAGTAAAAATCGCGCCCTGTCGCGACGAGCATGATGGAATAACTCTTTAGATAAAATCAGCGTCGAGTAGAACGATCTTCGCACTCATGAAGACACCAGGCCGTGTTAAAATGGGAGTACATAGTTTGATCGTGATGTAATAGAATTTATGTATTGGAATTTTTATGTTGGCCAACTTTTACCACGTAGTACGTTACCAATGCGCTACCAAGGCTTCGTTAATTAATAAAGAGATTTACGGCAGTTATATTGGCTCTGCCTGCATGAAGAAGCGTTTTAGTAGATTAATTTCATTAGTTCAGCTTGTACATCATGTTTAGATTGTGCACAAACTCCGTGTGGCGAAAGGCCGACTATTACTCCCATTATAATCTGTAGCTGCATAAGCAAGCTTTAATGCTCTAGTGTAAACCAACGAACGGGGCAAATAAGACAAGTGGCCAGAATTGTTTATTTGCGTGTAAAGAGCATGGCTCACCCGCGTCACCGACGAAACTTAATGGCATGCTGTTAAATTATGCATAACAGCTAGCGGCACATGCACTTTTAGTGGCCGATAAAGACAACCGTTCATTAACAATCTAATCCCAGGTTTAACCGGTTTAGTGTTATTGCCTTTGTGTAAAATTTTGTGGCAAATTTGGCGGACGTAAAGAGATGCGAAACTTGATTTTTATGGCAGTCACCTTACAAGGTAGGTTACAAATTCCCTCTGACATTTCTGTAAATTTCTAAATGAGAACAGCTTGTCCAATAAGCAAGTGGAACACCAAAGCCGCTTATTTGACAAACGTGACCCTTAATATAGGCTATAAAAAGTTGAACACAATGTGGTAGTACGTGGGTGGGTATTGTTGAGTAGAGAGCCTACTGCTTCAGCCGATATTTTATTACATACTTTCCAAATTACAACCAAACGAACCGAAACCCGATAGGAATAATACTCGCCTTATATCTTATTTATTGTTGGTAGTTATATGTCTTATCGCATTATAAAATGGGCACAAACAATTTTGTTTTTAGGCATCCATTTTGTTTAATTTGTTTTGACAATTCTCGCGATTATCGTAAGTCCCAGGGCTTTATCAACGGTAATAGTTCGAAACATTTTCTAGACTTGATATCGATCACGGATCGTCTGAATATTGTTTATTTCTGTCTTTGCTGACTAACTTTATTCGAAGAAAAGCATTTCTCATGTTTACCTTCCTTTAGTTGTATTTTCGTCGGGATCCCGCGATTTTCGTTTATCGTCGTCATCACGCATCACTGCCCTAAGCTCCGACGTCACCATTTTGGCGAACAAAGCGACCGCGAACGCAATAATCGAACTTTATTTCGAGAACGAGGGAATCCCCCTGGCTGGACAGGTCGTGCCAAGAAATAACGGAAACAAGGTAGGCTCGATAGTGTGTAATACACAGATCGGGAGATAAGGGAAAACACGGCACTTGCTGACTAATTCTCGTACAATGTGCTTTAAGTGCCATTTAGCTAACAAGTCACGAACTTTTAATGGTTTTTACGGTCGTTGTTGCTGCGAAAGGTGAAAGCCTTACAAAGCCACCTGTTACGCCACTTGTGCTATACACACTTTACATTACAATACACCTATTTTATTTACAATTAATCTGTAAGTTTATTATTTAATCAGTTGTACAAATGCTTTCTAAGCGTCACTGTCACTGAATAAATATTCATTATGAACTTTGTATCACAGAAAATCAAAAGAGCTCCTTTGGTATTCGATTGCGGCTACTTTTCACGGTTGGGTAAATACAAATTCGTGTTACAAGATTCGCTTCTAGGTAATTATCACACGATTTTTAATTTTTAATTTTTATAAACGTCCTAACGATGATACCCTTACTTTTTTCCGGCCCAAGTTTTGATCTGATACTGAGCTCGCTTTGTATGTATATGAATCATTTGCTCTTAACTTTTGGCCGCACAGCCTCCAATACTTACTTATTAATATTCAGAAACCAACTCTGCTTCCAACGTCACCGTAAAAGTAACCAAGCGGCCCAAAATTAAGCTGACAACCAAGGCAAAACACGAAGCTTCAACTACAGATGTCAAGGTTGGTTGTTTTGTATTACTGCTGTTGTATTGTTTAAATCTAAGATGGTTATATGCATACTAAGAATTCGTTTATATATTTATCGTTATAATTAACACTGTGAATAGGCTTTAAAATACTATGTTTGTGAACAATTTGTCGTAACGGTAAAATGACAGTATGAAATATAAAGCTGGTTTATTAAGTGCAGCATTTTTTTTAAATTGTTTATCATTTTCTTATTTCTCTAGGTATCAATTTCGTCGCCAAACAACTTGTGCACATCGGATGTTGTTAGCCAATACCCTACGAAAGTTCAATTCGTTCGAAGCAAAACAGGTACGGTATAACAAGAAAATTGTTTTATAGTGAAAAACGCTTTCAATAGTCCTGCTATATCCGTGTGTGATTTGTATCTTTGTTTACCAATAGAGTGAAAAATTAGGGCTTCACATACTGGCCTTAAACAACGATGTTTTAACCCACACCGACAGAATTCCTAAGTTCCAACAAATTTACAGACATGATCAAACGCATTTTTCGTGGGATGTGCCATGGGGAATTCCCCAGGTCACAGCCAACGATTATCGGGATTATTCGCATGAGTAAACATGATTTATTTCTTGTTTTAGACTGGATTTACATACGCACATGCGCACAACCGCACATAATAGTCAACCTATTCTCTCGTGTCAGCGTTTTAAAAACATAAACCTAACAGCGAGTAAGCTTGTATGTATATCCGGCCGATTAAAAATAATATGTCCAATTAGGTTGCAATGCTGGAATATAGCTACAAAATAATATGGATATCATTTATTTTGGCGTTTTTAAGCTGGATGCTGATGTCCAAATTGAGTTTTAAATCTTACCGGGACTATTAAGGGGATTTACCCAAAGGGGATTCCCGTTGCATACGTAAAAGCAAACCCAATGAAACAAATGGAAAAAATGAAAAAAAAAAAAAAAAAATTGCTGAACAAAACTACAAGCTCCTCGTAAGACGTAACGTAATAAAATGTATAAACAGTTTTAAAGTTGTATTAATTTATGCTTGCGGAATCATTATTGTATAATGCACTAATTGATTATATTTGTGGTTGTTCAAACGTGCACAATTAGCTCATGTGGCAGATACTTCATTTTTTATCATACTTTAATTTTACTTCAACTAAGTACAACCTATTACCTCACACTGGATGTGTACGTTAAGTAACTTGCAAAATGCCACAAGCAATAACAAGCAGTATCTCTCCAACCATCTGTCAATAAACTACCTGCAACGATAATTTGCAGTAAGTTGTTGTGCAGACATGTGGTAAAACAGTGCAACACCAAGCTAAGTATGTAATAAGAACATCTAAACTTTCACATTTTAAAGTTTTAAATATAAAGCTGTTATAACTTGTTTAAAATTTGCAGTTGTCGTGTCAACTCGTGAGGTTGCTTTTCCACCGACGTCGGTTGTATTCTTGTGTAATGTGTTCGACCAACCTGGTGAGTATATGGCTCAGCTGGTGATGTCTGTGAGAAATAATGATGTCATCATCGCTAAAAGTGATGTCATGAAAGTGCACTGGAGCGGGGAATACACACTGGATGTGGCTGCCGATATAACCAATTGTCCAGGTAGTCATATTTTTCAGTAATTATCAATTCATTTTTTTTTATTGGAAAAGCTTGTATACACAATAGAACACATTCTGTTTACCCACAACCCGAACCTTATTGTGAAGGTTAAAGTGGATGGATGTCATACCAGACAGGTGGCAGGTTCTATCATCGTCCTTACCACTGTTTTATTTTTAACTTGCGGCTGTGCCCTCGGGCAAGGTAATTAACGTAATTTTGTTGACTCAGATAAATCCTTTAAAATTAAAGTAATGACAAATAATGGACAACTTATTTTATCTATAGTGTGTATGCCCTGCCGTATATAATTTACATTTTACAGTATATATTCTTATTTATCTAAACCATAATAAACGTGTCACAGATGGCCGGATAAAAGTTTATTACAAACGACCACCGTGTGTTCCACCCAGTGACATCATAGAGGTTGTTGCCATGGGTAACGACGGAAATATTTCACTCCTTACCAACCACACCCTTTCTGGTGATGGTAAGTGATTTGCTTTGTATTTATGTAATAACAAACATCTGAGTATATTTCTCGCTGGGAACATGTCAGCCACTTTACAGACATTCCTTCAAACCAGGCCAATCTAATTAGCCAGTGTCACCTATACAATGTATTAGATGCAGCAGCTAAACTTGCTATGTTACAAGTAGATATTCCTGGTCCAGAATTTAACAGCATCATATATTCAATAAAACCAACTGAACAGTTAACTAATATCTATGTTGATAAAATTTAAAACTTGTTAAAGCTAAATATTTCCTTTTGAATTAACAGAAAACTTTGTCCAATTTGAATGTTCATCGATTTTCAAGGATTTACAAAGTGCAGTCATTTGCTTTCGCTACATGACCTTAGGTGTTGCACTAAGAACTGTGTGCAGACAAACCAATCATAGTGTGGGTAAGACAATAACAATTCGACTGTTTTTCACCGTGTAGCACAGTATTTAATGTCAAGAACTAGTAGTAAAACTAGTCAATGCTACTTAGTATTATGCCCGGCCCGGTGGTCTAGCGGTTAAGTGCGTCGCCTTTCAATCGAAAGGTTGCAGGTGCGAAACTGGTCGCTAGCTAGTCGATTGTGTCCTTGGGCAAGGCACTTTACGGACATTGCCTGAACTCAGCGGATTATTGGGTTCTACCAAATTGAAGGAACGTGTTTATCATACACAACACACTGCAATAGCTCCGGTAACCCGACGATGGACGCGAGGTGATCTGACGATTGCCCATGTGATAACCCCCTTGGTTTTCCTATCCACGGGGATAAACATGAAAAAAAAAAAAAAAAATGCCTATTGTTAATAAATTTTATTATATGCTTTGAAGTTTTAGTAAAATCCATCAACATTACCTCATGAATTTGAAACTAAGAAAATAGGCCGAAGGAAAATCCAATTGTTTTAAGAGATTCCCAATTCTTTTGTTTTTCATTTTTAAGTTTTATGTAGTAAAATATTTAAATAGTTATATTTATGTATCATCCAGTTATACTGGAATCTGGGAACATTATTAGTGGGTTTAGCGATCACATCTACGGTTACCGAAACTCGATAATTGATTGGTTTTTAGACGTGTTATAACGATTGTCGTTTTTCCGTTATTTACCATTTTCCAAATTTTTATTAAAGGTCCTGCATTGTGTTTTCATCACGAAAAAAATAAACTAAACTAATTATGCTATTCTAAATCCATGTTAAAATCCATGTCCATAGAATTTAATGTGTCTGGTTCATGGACCACATGGTCATACTGGAGTCAATGCCAACGGCCATGCAGTGGAACTGTTAGTAGACGCACAAGGACATGTGATAATCCGAAACCTATGGGAATGGGAAAGCATTGCTCTAAAGGTATTTGTTTTGATTTTTAAACTTAATAAAAACATGGTTGTTTATGTAATGTTTTAGCACAACTTATTTCAATAACCTTGTGGTTCAACACAAATCAACTGACCTTTTTAAAATAAGGTTCGCAACAAAATTCAGGCAATTTAAAGGAACTTGGCAAGCGTCAAAATATGCAAAGAATTTAAATTAGCAGCATAAAAGTAAAAATGATATTTTACGGTAAAATGGAAACTTTGTTATCAGAACTGTAAGTTACACTCCATACTTGTAATGTTGTATTATGGTATTTTGTATCTGCCAATGCAAATCGACTTTTTCCCACAGATTCTGCTTCCAATATTGACTATGAGTTTGAAGAATCTGATGTTTCAAACTCTGAATGTGAGTTTGGGACTCCTATGACATCAACAAACACATCATCTTGCACATGTGGTTGTTTTGTGGAGGCCTACACTAGTGGAGTGCTAAGCTCTCCTATTGCCGGACAATGTGGTGACAGCGATGAAATAGTAAGTTTTTAGGCAGATTATAAAATCTTTGTATGGGTTATAAACATTTCTATTTTCCTAATCAATGACAAATAGGATATTCATGTTTATACCTGTGAATGGGAAAACCAAAGGGGTGTACACACGGGCAATCATCAGATCACCTTGCGCCCATCGTCAGGTTGCCGTAGCTATTGCAGTGGGTTGTGTATGATTCCCATGTTTCTTCAATTTAGTGGAACCCATTAATCCGCTTGGTTCAGGCAATGTCCGTAAGTGTCTTGCACAAGACACAACCAAGTAGCTAGATACCAGTTTCGTACCTGTAACACTTTGGCTAAAATGTGACACACTAACCCACCAGACTAATCTGTCGACCAAATATAATTTTTCAGTAAATAAACTATTTTGAACAATTGCTGTATTCCCAGATATGGACGTTCTATTCCTTGCCATCAAAATTAATCGAGTTTAAATTGGTTGACAACCAACTTACTTCTGGGGAGTTGGTCACTGTTACTGATCAGGGAAGAGTATCATCTATCACATCACAATCAAGCACTGTAAGAACACAAGCCAATATCGCAACAATACGCTACAAAATACAGCGGGAGTCGAGGACTGATGAGTCGTGCGGTTTTGTTCTTTCGTACAAACTTATAGGTCAGTAAAATTGCACCTTTTAAGCAGCTTTATTAAAGTGTGTGTACATTTTGGGCAATAGATTTTTTAAAAAATAGCTTCGCAAAAATAAAACTTTTTAACAAAATTTAATATATTGGGTTTACAACACACTCTGATGAAGATGTTGCTGTTCATGGCTGATTGAGCTAATTGTTTCCATGGAACTCAGTTATATATTGTTGGAGCAATTCTTTCTATTTACCTTTTATTTTTTTCTCAATTTATTATTTTTCAGATGCTGCCAGTTTTCAGACTACGACGATATTTAACAACGGTAATGACACAATAAAGAAAGAATCATGGATTGATGACGTGGTCAGAAACCCAGTTATGGCGGGAGGGATTACTGCTTGTGTCGTCATAATCATCATTGTTGTCATAGTCACTACAGTCACTTGTTGCCGATTAAAACAAAGTAAGGAAAAGTTACACAGCAAGAATCAAATATTGAAAATAATAGTTTTCATATTAAAGCGCTTTACGATGTGTCATCATTCAAATTTTCACTACCATTAACCACATTTGTGAAGCCTGTAGCTTTTAAATTTATTAAATTGCATGGTGCCATTTATTAGGTTGCATGGTGTTGACTGACGTTACTAAATAGAAAGTGGGAACAAATATGTGAACAAAATAATGTGGGAACTGGAAACATCTTTAAAACAGTGACATGATTTAAAATTGTAACCCAATCAGTTCAAAACTTAAGATGCACCAAATAACAAAATTTCTGATTTCTAAAAAATTGATTTAGATATCTGACTGTGGGCACACTCTTATACTGACTCTGCTAAAAATATGAGTATATTTCAGCATAAAAAGCAAAGGGGAACATGATTTCTTTCTAATCTTATTATGTGATATTTTAATCTTTCAGAAAACCAGAGTCATGCAGGTATGTCCATGTCCAATCGTCTTACCACACCACCCGATGGAAAGAGCTGCAGCAATATTGTGGAAACAGAATCAGGTAAAATCATATGTAATATAGTCAATGCAGTATATCTATTTATACTTGGCTGTCCTGTTGTGGCTTTGATCCATTCTATGTTGGTTTTGCTTTAGAGTCCAGTGTTATTGTTCTACCAGTAGTATAATAATCTGACAATTACCTGTAAACCTTCGATTTTCCCTTTCTGTTCCTATTCCTAACATGCCAATCCCATTCTAGCCAATGTAGCTTTAAATGCAAAGTTTTTCTTTTAGCAAATGACAGTAGAGTATTATAGTTAACTAATGATTGATTATTATCTTATCGAACTGTTTTTTTCACCCACTGATGATAATACAAATTCACTTGTCAATGTTAAAGCAATATATTTATAATATTAAAATTATACCCGTTATAACTCCTTGCAATAATTACTATTAATTACTATTACATTTTTTATTATTTAAAAACTGTATTAGTTCTTGGTGCAACCACCATTCGGATGATATTTTAAATGGAACACTATTTTAAACAACTTTTAATCAATAATTGTAATATTTACAGACCGACCATCGCCAGTTGGAGAGACCACGAATTGTGATACAGACACACCCGTCACTCCGAAACCAAAAGCAGCTTATTACTTGGCGCAGCGGCAACTTCAACTTATGAAGGTAGCTTTTCCAACAAACACATAATTAAAACTAACACACAAGATATCAGAACAGCTGAAAAGAAAATTATGATCTTCGGCATTCTTTCTAATTTATTCTAATATATCAAGTCGATCCCATTTTAATTCCATGTTAGTGACCTTAGATTAAACACAATCTTTAACTTGGAAATGCTTTAACAATAACAAAATAGTGGAAATTTACCTATTTTTGGATAGTCAAGTTATAATGACTGGCATTTACAATTTATTTCAGTAGAGTTAAAGAATGTTAAACTTGTCAAATAAGACAAATAGCCACATCATGTTTGTTTCCACAGAAACTGGGCACTCAGGATTCAGTGCAGGTTTACACCTCGTCATGCGCAAATGATCAAAACATCCGTCAACAAGAAGCATTATTGTTTGGACATCTAAGTGAATCGGAGACGGCCACCTAATGAAGGTTTGTGTTATAAACACATACGAGGGGGAGGTGGCACTGAACTAATATGCCACACATAACAGTGCACAACATAAGCAGTAGTTACTTACGTTATGATTTATTATAAAATGCCCTGTACAGGCTTTAAGAAGAATACAATCTATAATTTATGAGCGTGGATCTGGTATTAGTGCTTTTGGCATGTTTGGTATAGAAATAAAAATCTTTATATGAATCTGTTATTCCATAAAATTTGTTGAGTGCTATCCAAATGGATATAATGTTATGATAACTAATTTCCCATTTAATCATGCACCTCTTTCCAGATTTCCTACTGGGTGATGGTGCCGCTGCTTCAAACAGGTCAGAGAAGAAACCTGTTCTTTTGAGGGCTTGAATGTTCAAGGTGTAAACTGCTACTGTACTTTGTTAAATAAAATTCTCGTTTATTGTATGACAACCCTTGTTCAACTTATGTCTCCAAGCTGTTGTAGAGTGCAAAACGAGTCCCTCTTGTAATTTTTATAATGCTGCTTGGTTGGTAGATAATTAAGTGTAGAAAGGAAAACATATCATAATGTCTAAACACATATTAAAAGTGAGGTTTGTAACATTACTGTGATACCAGACATTTTCTTCATTTGATCCCATTCAACACTCTTGTGTTAATTGGAACATTGTCATGAATCCATGGAAAGCTTAACTCAAGAACAGGAAACTAAACAGTGGTCACGCAAATGAACAATATAGCATAACTTTCCTTACTATCTCAATCCGACAATAAAAAGTATATGAAATGCATTGTAAAGTGATATACAATGTAGGATTTTTGCAACTTGTCTGGAAAACTATAATTTTGTCATTCTGAGTTTGGTAAAATAAAAACTTAAAAATTGGATTAATTAAATAATTAAAGCCAATATTTGGAAATAAACATGCATTTTGAAAACAACGGTTTCAAACCTTTGTGAAAGGTAAATGTTTGTTCACTAATGTTTTTAATTTAGATACAGTTCTTATATTCAGTGTCCCGCTGAAAATCATTTGAATAGAATAGAGCATGGCTTTGGATTAGATCTTTTATTCATAATACAAGGCATATAAATAAATACAACTCACAGATAGAGTTTCTTGAGTATAATAAAGCAAACTATCAAAGGTCAACAACCTCAAGTAGTAAGGTTACTCAGGGTGAAAATAAAAATATTGTGTAGGAAAAATGCTTCACTCAATACATTTTAACGAAATATAAATAGACACTTTTAACGAGATATAAATAAAAAAATTAATTTGGTCAGGGATAAATAGTTGCTGAAATATATAAAAGGGCTTCATACAGACAATTTCATAATTTAAAATACATTGACTGCAGATAACATTGCTACTATAAAACCGATTAAATATACATAAAAAAGTCTACAGAATATCAGCACCAGTTAAGAGCTTTTAAACAATGCTAATGGTTCCAATTTCTCATTTAAAGTAAGGCTTCCCCTTTTTTGGTTCTCCAAAAAAATAGAACCCGAACATAGGCCTGCACGTGGGGGGCTAAAGTGAACTCCACATTAA
>CH002410.1:311857-329513 GCA_000149265.1 Ciona savignyi | reverse complement strand
ATATACAAATTTTATACAAAATCTATTTGGATTATAATATTATTGTATTGGGGACTAATCATAAAAAAAATTACAGTAGTTCAATGATATTATGATTCAACTAAGCTTGCTAGTTCCTGATAGCTATAGTTAATGACATGTGTTTTAAAGAAAATGATTTTGCACTCGACCAAGTAATTAATAAAATTCCATACATATATACCCATATATACCATACCTCCTTTGGCTCCAAATTCAGGTTTTGCTCTTGCCAACAAAATAACAGTAACAATTCCAAGAACAAACCAATTTTTCAGCAGTTTTTCTCGCACAGAGCCCAAAATACCGCTGCCTGGTTTTGGACCCATGTTATTTAAATATGGCTTAGCTTTTGCCCAAATCATCAGCCAAGCACCATTTCCTTTTAGGTGGATATTTTAACCTAGAAAAAATACAGTTATTATTGTCCACCAATGCACACTATTTTCTATCTTTTCAAGGGTTTAAGCAATGTTGCCAAGTATCTTAACAAAACATAAAATAATCAAACCTAAAAAAAGTGCATTTCGTCGGGACAACCCTTAAGGGAGGGACAGCGGAAAGGAGGAAAACTGCTCACCAAAACTATCGAAAATAATTTTAGCCCTTTCCTAAACACTAATCTCAACCCCAGAACTAACTATTACTCTTACTACATGTTTAAAACTAACTCTAATTCCCTAATCTTTATTTTAGTGAGCAGTTTTCCTCTTTTTCTCCTCAGTTTTCCCCTTTCATCGCTTTCTTATCTACAGCTAACCAATAAGCGTTTTTTTGTTCACAGTGAAAGTAAAACCAACTAGTATATGGTGCTCCCATTAAAATAAGGTCTCAGGGAATTTTAAATGATATATCTAAATACAGACAGGATACACATTCCATTAATTACACAACTATACCTCTCAACTACATCCCAAATTTGAGGTATCACTAATACCCTAATGATAATTTATAACTACCAAGTCATTCAAGCTTAGGTTAAATAATTTCTATATAATAATTGTATATTTAATATGTAATAATAAACAGCACGAAATTTATAAATCAATTTTTTTTTTAAATCGCAGTCAAGATTATATAAAGAAATAACGCATAAAAGAAACAACTACTACAATTCAATTCATAAAAAAGGACTTACTGCTATACCAGTTTAAAGCTGCAAAGGATGATGGCGATTTTCTACGCACGTCACAATACCAGTTCATCGACATTATACCGGGCTATTGTAAACAAAACTATTCAACCATGCATGACCCGGAACATAGATATCATATAGTAGACACCTTGGCAACGCGTCGCATTCCGTTCAAAGTTGTTCGGTCATGTGGATGATTTGTTAACGAATATACCATTTTTATACAAAAACGGTATTGGTGACGACCCCATCATAAAAAAACTTTTTCTTTGTAAAAGGCGATTAGGCTGAAAGGATTCGTTACAACTTTACATTATACAAAAAAATTAATGTAATTTTTTTATTAGGCTAAAATTATGTGGGTTCCCTTGGACCTGGTGGGTGTCGATTAAAACGTAGTTGATCACTTTAGTTTCAAATGAGTTTCGAAATTTTGTTTTGCTTTTGATAAAAAAATATATTTACAAAATCTAAGTAATAAAAAAATGAAATTTAACCTGAATTCGGGCAAATAATAAGTTGAGCGCCATGTGCTAAAAGCTCATGCCAGGCATGTCGTACCGCCCGGTCATTGAGTACAACAGGTTCCCCTTTTTTGAAGGCCAGTTGAAATTGGAAAATAGCTAGAATAATTGATTGAACGTCCTTCCGGAAAACAAACATTACGTCGGATCCACATTATGCCGGATAGTTTGTGAACAAGGGTTGGTTTTATCATAGAAAGCGTATTCTTCGTCAATACTATTAAAATTTAACAAATAAGACGCTTTTTACCGCATCGGAATGTGACGTTGGTAGCTGGCGACTTAATTAATATCGATTCATTTGTATGAGTGGTATGACATTTAAAACGTTGAATTACGATTTTCTTTGTTTATAAATTTCACCGAAAAGGTCATAAGCCTATTCTTCTAATCCACTTGTATAATCATGTGGTTATATAAGCAAAAAACGAGAATGAAATAACAAGAGTCACCTCGTTGACCCAATCTTAATCACTTTCATATCGAGGCATATAAGATTTACGCAACATGTCTTACACAATGACACATTTCACTAACAACAATTTAAAGTTTCCGTTAAAAATTAAAAAGTGAAGACCATACGTTTAAAGATGATCCTAACGCACATTGCGTAATTTCAAATACGGCATTTTTCGGGACTCATAGAAATCGCACAGGTTTCCTTTCTCAATAAACGACCCAGTAAAAAGTACACGTGACATTGGTTAATGTTTAAATCTCGTGATTCATAAAACATCACCTCATGCGGTATGCACTTAAACGCTTGATTGCAGCAATATAAAAGCATTAACTACTAATAGTTTCTCCTGAACAAGTTCGATAGAAAACTTCTTATATGCATTCATCATGCAATTTGGTGTTGTTCGCAATTATAATTCCTTTTATTGTTTTTCTATCGGTTAGTTTTCTAACAGCTTGTGGGTTCGTTACCGTTTTTGTTCAGATTTGTTGATATATGTATTGTTCGCATTAATCATTCGACACAAGACCACTAAAAATTCTTATCTATGAACAGGCAATTTACTGGTTAGCCCGGAGACCAAACAGTGCAAGTTGGTTAATGGGTTGAATAAATGCTGGTAATGTCGTGCTACACAGCGTATACCATTTAAAAACGAACCCAGTGATTAACCCGTTACAGTTTTCAAAATTGACCTGGTAAAACAATAAAATATTGGTATTATGTTATTTACCGATACTAGTTCAATTATACTGTTATTGTTTGTATTGTTCTTTGCATATTTTAAATGTAAAGTTTGGCTACCGCATACCAAAGTTGTTATGACTAGTGTCAATCATCCGTTACGGGTAAAACTCGATTCCTACTTTACAAAGACTTCCCAATCTCCGCAAATTATGTTTAGCAATAAGAATTTTCGTTTAAACTACTTCGACGTTTAACCGGATTCAAAATATATAGGGAGCAGCCTAAAAACTGTTTACGGAAGCCGCCTTAAATAATCGACGACGACTAAGGTAGATTGCACAATCGCAAATATGGGCACAGGTTTTTTTTCTCATTATAAACGCCCACGTTTCCTTTCTCAAAAAGCGTAACAGCAGTGAAAAGGGCAAGTTGAATAGGGTATTGTTTGAATCTCGTGATCTCTATAACATCACATAATGCCGGGTCCACACACATGCTCGCGATCAAACGCACCGGTCGTTTGAATCACATGAGCTTAGGCCTGGTCCACGTACACGCTTACTCGCTGGGTGATTTTTTTCTTTTCTAAAATCGTACATTCGAAAGTCATTTTTTAATGAAACACCTGTCTGGCGGCGTCGTGCATGTGTGTGTATGTAGATCCAAGTATTTAAACCTCCGTTTTTGAAGTTTTTAACCAGTACAGTATAAAATATCTTTGTAGTTCCAACACATGTTGGCGAAGAGGGGAAATATTTAATTGCAATAGAAAGTTGATCTTAATCTCTTACATGGCACATATCATCGCCTTCACGTAAGAAGCAAGAACATCAAAAGTTCTCTACAGTCTTGTAAGCCTTTTTGCATCCTAATAGATTTGATCTTTATAAGCAATTTAATCCAGCAAAATTGAGCTGGGACTTTGAAAGTTACTGGACAAAGAGCAGAGGATCAAACAATTATGACAAGTAAAAAACAAAACACCCGGTGAGTGGATATTTAATGATGAAACTGTTATTTTTACTCAATATTGCGGTTATTCCTGCCTGAATATGCCAACCGCGTGTATATGATTGAAGAAACTTGAAGAGTTTATGATTATTATTAATTTCTTTTTAAACATTTTTGAGGGTTGTTACTTTTATTTCGGAGGAATTTATGTCACGGTAGCGCTGGTGGCAAACTTTCATACACCTGAGGCCCACTTAACTGACAGCGCCAAAGAAAGGAAAATGGGAATGATTGCCTTCATACGGCCACGTCAGGTTTAGGCTGTAATAGTGGGGAATTATATTGTAAAGAGATCTGACCGTTTGGCTCGATGGATTAGTACGTCGCCTTTTATACCTTATTTAATTATACTTAGTATTTTTGTTTCTTTTTATTTATTGCGCAAAACTATAGCAAGTTTGAGGAAAGATTAAAGATCGCCCAACCGATTAACCTGGTGGGTTATAAATGGCCTCTTAGCCGATGGGTTGCAGGTTTGAAAGACAAAGATAGTAAACGGACATTGCCTGAACCTAGTGCACTTACACAGCGCACTACAATACCTCCGGTAACATGATCGTTCGCGCTAGGTTTTCGTCAATGCCCACTTGATAACGCCCAGAATGTTTTCTTATTCAACGGGATAAACTTGAATATCCTATTACCCCTTTGTGGAAATGATAAAAAAATTCAATAATTATGCGTTTGCAATATTTAAGAAGCAAAAAAGAATGAATGTTAATTTTCAAGTGTATAAAATAATGCAAAACCAAACAAAATTAATGGGCCGTTATTTTATTAATTAAACAAAATTCTTTGTTATAATAGTTGCTATAGGCTCAATGAAAAGCTTTAAAAGTCTAGGCTATTTTATTACCAAATATTTGCTTTTCCTAAATTATATTTCGCCTTGTTACCCTTACACCTTTGCGCCAGTGCGCAAGTATGTGTGTGTGTGTGTGTGTGTGTGTGTGTGTGTGTACTGTATTATTAATGTAGTATCTATTTGCCGCTCAACATTAGGTAATTCCCCCTGCATAGAAACTCACAACCATGGTTTAAACATAGAGTCTATACACCTTGTTTTAGTCTTTTTGGTTTAAGAAAGAATATTCACGGTTAACTTTTTGAAAGAGAAAACGCGAGGAGCGTTCTTACATGGATAATCGTAAAACAACCTCGCGAATACCTAAGAGAGCTTTCTTACACGTGCAACTATTAAAAACTTACCGTCCAGTTGCAGTTACTGCATTTTTATTGGGCAACGCTAAAGGGAGGGAAAGCGGGAAGGAGTCAGACTAGTTTTAATTTTTTAATATAAATGCATTGCTATTTCTTTAAAAAATATTTTTTATTATTAGCTAAATTGATGTTAAGTGTTACATCAGTTTGAAACATTTTCTTGACACAAGCGTATAACCTTTGGAAAAGTTAACCTGTTGATTTTATGACCAAATAGAGCAATATCTTGATAAATGTTTAAAGTATTCCAATTACCTGTATCTTATGTATTTTTTTCAATTTATTCCCAGTGTTAAACCAGCTGAAAATGGATTTGAGACTGGTTCAACCAGCAGCCAAGCTAGTGAACCAATTGAGTCTGAAAGCAGTGAAAAAGATAACAAGAAAAAAAATAAAGAAGAAATAAAAACAGTTCCTTACTATAAGCTAGTAAGATTTACTTTTACTTGGATGGATGACGTTAAAAACTATAGTAGATCATGACAAAATGTTATGGGTAGGCACCAGGGTGGAAAATTTCTATAACAAATTCCAAGAGCAAGTTTTGCTGACACTGTTATAATCAGGTTTTATAAGTGGGGATGGATAATTAGAGTGCATTTTCCTATTATTTTCAGGTGTGTTAATGAAGGTTAAAGGATCTTATCGGTGTGCACCTGCGATGCTATCCAGGCTTGAAAATATGGTTGTGTCATTATTAATGTTATTTTCAGTGTCCACATTGCAGTTTCTGCAACTATAGAAGTGTGTTAAATATGATGAAATCATTGCTAATGCTCGACTATACAAGTGTGTTGAGTAAAATGTTGTCTATGTATCTTTTCTAAGGTGTCGAACCCATCACCTTTCACCCAACAATCCAACACGTTACCTAATGATCAATAATATTTACCAGTCTATCTTTATCCTTAGTTTCGGTATGCTGACAGTTTGGACATTTTTCTCATGGTCATTGGTGCTGTGGCTAGTGTAGTTCATGGAGCTGGTCTTCCCGTACTTTTCATTTTCTTTGGCGAGCTCACAACCGTATTTACAAACTTTGGTCGTTATGCCCAATGTCAATTTAATTACGACCTATGCTCTGCACTTAATATCACCAACGTAAATGAATCGTAAGTATATTCTACTTAAACTACCAAGTGCTTCATGAAATAATTTTACATTAATTTTGTTGTTGCAAAATAATTGGACAAAAAAGGCTTACTCAACATTTTCTTGGACAGAACTTGTTTTGACAATTTTTTTATTACCAAGATTAAGATTTTCACATTGTAGCTTCTGTATGTTAATCAATATATTGGCCTGGCAGTTCATGTTTATCTTTTGTATGTGACAACAAAGGTAGTTATAACATGGGAAATTATGAGATTACCCCACTTAAAGTTTCATGTTATTTTTATGTGCTGTATAAAATCCCGATAATGCTACATCAAACCATTGTTTATGGATTTGAGCAACGAGACACATCCCACTAACTATAAGCTGGTTTTAATGTCATTTTTGTCAGCCGAAGGTTTGAAGCCCTACCACTTAGCCATATAGCCAGACAGTTTTTCTTACTACACACATGAATATTTCAGAGTGTGGAACGCCACAATTGCTCCAGAATTTTACACTTTTAGAGATACAAGTGTAAAGTTTGTGTTCTACTTCGTGTATGTTGCTTGCGCTGTTCTGGTGTTCGCTTCTGTACAGGTTGGCACATGGTCTCTCTCGTCTGTCAGGTAGGCAGAAAGGAATACCTGGTTTAGTATTCTATTTAGTTCCTTATTGACTTTTTTGCTTAAAGTTATCATGTAATATTAAAATAGTCGGCTTTATTTAATTTTTATTCGTTTTGTCTAAAATTAACAAAACTTTCCTTGGTGTTTTAACCAATAAACCTCACAGGCAGAGCAAGCATATTCGAATCGACTTTTTTCGCTCAGTATTACGACAGGACATGGCGTTTCATGATGTCAAATCTTCTGGGGAATTAAATGCCCGACTTTCAAAGTACTATATAGGCTAAGTTTGTATTTTGTCAGATTTGTCTAACTTTTTTCTATACTCTATACTGTGCTGTTGTTCGGTGGTGTTCTTGAAAAATGCAACTGATTTGATAAATTCCTGTGTTCTACAAACTTTTTTTGTACTCTAAAGGCAAAAATTCGGAAAGGTTAAATGTGAACTTAATTTTGTGTTACAGCCTTTGTTTTTAGAATAATGTCCTGCAAGATAATTTTAAATATTTTCGTAATAGTGACGTCAAGAAAATTAAAGATGGGATGGCTGAAAAGGTGTCAATGGTTCTCCAGTATACTAGTATGTCTCTGACTGGTATCATTGTTGGGTTGATCTATGCATGGAAACTAGCGCTTGTGACGCTATCCATAGCCCCACTGCTCGGTTTAGCATCAACACTTATGTTTACGGTGGGTTAAAGTTTTAAATAACTTTATGACAAGCCTTCTCACGCTCTAATTTTAATTACAAACAACCCCGAATAAGTTTGACCATACTATTCATTATTGTAAAACATAAGCAAAATGCAAACTAATTTACCTACGATTACATTACAGCTCGGGCGATATCATGTTTCTTAGAGATATTATAATGTCCGGTGGATTTTCAGACAAGTTGGGTTATCATCAGCCAATTGATCATTGCTTTTTTTATTTAATTTCAGCTCACAACCATTTATACCAAGAGAGAATTGGCAGCGTATGCCACAGCTGGAACTATAGCAGAAGAGGCGATTTCGGCAATTAGGACTGTGGTGGCATTCGGATGCCAAGATAAAGAAGTTGACAGGTAATTTTGATCTGCACTTTCTATACGAAGCAGTTATAAAAACTCTGATAAAGTTGTGTAAAAATCAGGAATATGACTCTCTCGACAGGAAGTTCATGATATTCATGTTTATCCCTATTAATGGTAAAACTAAAGGTCATTAACTTTCAATATGATTACATTGTGTGCCCCCTCGGATATAAGAGATTGCTGTTTTGTATGATTATACAGTTTTAGTTTCACCTAATCTTGTATTGGATGAGGCGAAATCTGGGTGACTGGAGTACTGGACCCTAACATCTGGTCAATTAATTACTCACCTGGTTGTTGTATGTGTGGTACTTATTCATTATTCAGGAGGTGGAGGTTTCCAATGCAATTAACTGTCATTAGCCTCCAACTAGTGTCACGAAAAAAATATAATATGTTAAACATGCTGCATTTACCATATCTCGACTTTGGACACAGTGTGATCTATTGCCATTTGTTTATTGTCTCTTAGATAAAAAAATACTTTTTTATTTAATTCTATCTGATGGTATTAATGTCCTGTTGCAAAATAACACATTGTTTTCAGGTACACTCACAACCTTGGTGATGCGAAAGTAGTGGGAATTAAACGAGGTTTAGTTTCTGGGTTCAGTATGGGATTACTATACCTTTCCATGTTTGGAATGTATGGACTCTCCTTCTGGTATGGAACTACCCTTGTGCTAAACGGGGAAATTGCAGTTGGAAACATGATAACGTCGTTCTTTAACATTCTCATTGCTGCATTCGGGCTTGGAATGGTAAGGCAAAATTTTGGGAGAAATTTTTGGATTTGTCATTTATTAAGAGGTTATTTATTAAAAAGATTCTCTTTTATTTCAGGCTGGCAGTTACTTGGATGCATTTTCTAGCGCCAAAGCAGCCGGTTCCAACATATTTGACATCATTGATCGAAAGCCAGTCATCGACCCGTTTTCCAAAGAAGGGGATTCCCCCAATCCGGACAGTGGATCAATCCAACTAAAGAATGTCCGTTTCACATATCCATCTCGGCCTGATGTTAAGGTGAAAAACAAAACGTTATTAACATTTCAGATATTTAAACATAACATATAGGGTTTAGCACATATCTTGAAACTTTTTTGATTTTCATATATTCTTAAAGGTGTTTCGCTAACTGTAGAGCATGGCAAAACAGTGGCACTCGTTGGACAAAGCGGGTGTGGAAAAAGCACAATAATACAACTCATTCAGCGATTTTATGATGTGCAGGTAAAATTAAATGGTTGTTGGGGATAATATTTTTTAGTTTGATTAAATTTCTTATTAAATTAACCAATACTGATTCAGTTTATGAATGATTACGAGGTTTAGGTCATGTACTATATAAATCTTTATAGCAAATTTGCCATGTGCAGGTACAGTTCTTTAGTGGGCGGTTTAAATATCATTAAGGTTGAATAAATTTCAACCCCCGAATAAAGCAAAATTCTTAACATAATTTATTGAATGACACACTCACATGACAATTGCTTTATAGAAATTTATCATTGGTGTTGACTCCGTTTTTCTCTCCAGGAAGGGTCACTGGAGGTTGGGGGCAAGGATGTTTCCACCCTTAATGTTCGTAAACTTCGTGAAATGATCGGAGTTGTCGCCCAGGAGCCCATCCTTTTTGCCACAAGTATCGCAGAAAACATTCGTTGGGGGCGAGAGGGGGTCACCAATGAAGAAATAGAGAAAGCAGCCCGACAAGCCAATGCTTATAACTTCATCATGAACTTGCCAGAGGTAAGATTATGTTGCACAGCTGTAAAAGTATATATAAGTCGGCATAAAAAGTGTATCATGTAATAAGTACATGACATGATGTGAAATATCACATGCATCGCATGCCATTGTATCATGTTTGCCAAGAATACATGTTATTCATCTGCTGTAAGTATATTTTTTGTGCCTTAATACAGCGTCTTCTGATCTCATGGAAAAATAATCTTTTTTCCACAGAAATTCCAGACACTTGTTGGTGAACGAGGAGGGCAGATGAGTGGAGGACAGAAGCAGAGGATTGCGATTGCTCGTGCCATTGTAAGAAATCCCAAAGTTCTTCTTCTTGATGAAGCTACCTCAGCACTTGATACGAAGAGCGAATCTGTTGTACAGCAAGCATTGGAGAAAGCATCTGCAGGTATAATATATCAGATCTACTTGAATTTAAACACAACTTGCATTTGTGGGGGACTATAGAATTGTAACATGATGTGCTTAGAAAAATGTAATGGTGTATTTTAACAACTTATTGTATTCTTTGTTGGAGTCAGGTACGGTAGCTTCTATTTATTCTTACCCACTATATCATGATCTTGGTCACTTTGTAATTTATATCTGTGCCATTTCCATTCCAAGGTCGCACAACTGTGGTGGTGGCGCACAGATTATCCACCATACGAAGCGCTGATAAGATCTTCGCCTTCCATGAGGGGCAGATCATGGAGGAGGGAAGCCATGAGGAGCTGCTCCTCATCAAAGATGGAGTCTACAGCAACCTCATCAACATGCAAGCTGGAAGAGAGAGTGAGGAGTCAGAAGAGAAGGACTCTGCTGGGGAGTCAGCTGTTGAGGAGACAGCAGAGAAAGATGACACTCCTGAGCAAGACGACATTGGTCAGAACTTTGTTTCATATTAAGTCTGGCCTTATTTGATGCAAGTAAATCACCAACTGTAAAGAGTTGGAATTTAAAACAACCGCTAGATATTTGACTGTGTCCTTTGGCAGAGGGCTTAGCGGAGTTGTCTTAGCACCGGTGCTTTAATTGGTTGAACACTTAGTGCAGCAATATCTCTGTTGTTATCAACACACTGAAGTAACTCCAGTAATCTAAAACTGAAGTAACTCCAGTAATCTGAACACTAGGAAACCTGACAATTGTCCGCACATTTCCATTTTCATGGGGTAAACATTAGTATTCTAGTTGATATAATTTAATTGCATTATGAACAAATTGTGGTAGGTAACTTCAGTAAATTCTTGTTAGTACCCTGTTATTGTGTTCAAGCCTAAAAGTCCCAATTTATGGTTAAAATTAGATTTCTTTGGTGTATTACATTGGTAAATATATAAAGTACTGAAAAAATGGAGGGCTTTTTGTTGGGTCATTTTAAACTAATTTCTTAATACTAGACAAAAGTATCTATGATACTTAATTTGAATATTTTGTTGCATTTATTGTTTTTTATTTTATTGTACTGTTCCAATAACTTGAGTTTGCTTAATATCACCAGACATCATGTTCAAGCCATCCGTTCATACATCTATCAATGGTGAACCTCCGATACTCATGACAAGCTTCAAGAAAAACCAAAACTCGGTAAAGATGAGGACCTACTCCCAACGCTCCAACAACATCGAGAGCAAGTCCGGGAAGATCGGAGAGGATGATGAAGAGGAGGAGGAGGAGGATATTCCGGATGTTTCCTTCGGGAGGATCATAGCGATGAACAAACCAGAGTGGTATTACATGGCAGGTGGGAGAAACAGCAAAGTCAACTGTGGTTCGGTGGTTCGGTATCTATATCTCCTTCTTCACTACAGGGTGTTTTTGATTTGTGTCGGAACATTCTATGAATATAGGCAAAAATGTCACATTAAACAATGGTGTTGTTATACTACAAATTTCGACCATCAATAGGTCATTATTTGTTAAACAAAAACAATGTTTCTATTATCAACATCATACAGCAATAGCTTCGTTGACTTATCATTGGGCATGAGGCATTGATACAATTGACCTTAATCAAATGCCTGCTGCTTTTTTGTAATGTTAGCGATTTTTACATTTACATTGGTGGGGTTGGTCCATAGCATCACATGGAAATAAACAGTGTAGGCTTTAAAATATTAGTAGAGTATCATTTCCTATTGTAATCTTCTTATCTTTCAGCTGGCTGTGTGTTTGCTGCCATTGCTGGTGCTGCTGACCCTGTCAATGCGATCCTCTTTGCTGAGGTTCTCACCGTTTTCTCTTTAAGTGATGTCGAAGAACAGAAATCGAAAGCCACTCTTTACGCACTTCTGTTTGTTGCAGTGGGAGTTATTGTATTCATTGCTTACTGCAGTGAGGTGAGCATTACAACACAGCTGTTTTATACAGCTTTCAAATTAACCTCTATGGTAATGTCAAGTCCAGGTTAATGAAGAAGACTCACAGTTTTATTAGTTTATGTGTCTAGTACTCAATTTATACATTATAAAAAGTAACATGCTAAAAACAGTTTTCTGAAATTCAAATTTTATTTTCAGTCAACTCTTTTCGCCAAGTCTGGTATGGAGTTGACAGTACGGCTGCGAAAGAAAGCTTTCAAAGCAATGTTGCGTCAGGATATTGCTTACTTCGATGACCACAGACACAGCCCTGGTGCACTGTGCACACGTTTGTCTACAGATGCTTCACGTGTGCAAGGATGCACTGGAGTTAGGCTTGGGACCATCATCAAAAACTTCAGTTCTCTTGGTAAGTCAGGTTCCACTGTGCATAAAAGATACTTTAATATGCCAGTAATCAGATAATAAAGAACTTTTTGTTTGTTTGCAATTACGAATAGCTTCATTGCATTTGATTGCCACTCAGAAGCTTAATGGATGCAAACCCATTAATTGGTTGAAAATAAACTAAGCAATATCTCTGCTGTGCAACTAATCACAATAACTCTAGTAATATAACCTTATACAATTAAGATTTTGAAAAATATAATTTTTATAAAAAACATTTTTCTACCACGAGTATAAACATAAGCCCTTTGCCATCCTATATTCTAAAACTACAACAATAAATATTTAAATTCACTTTTCAGGTGTCGCTTTGGGTATTGCATTCGCCTATGGTTGGAAACTAACACTTCTTACCATCGCGTTTATTCCTTTCCTTATCTTGGGCGGCCTGCTTGAGATGCAACTTGTCATGGGGGCTGAGGAAAAGGAAGGCGCGGCTTATGAGGAAGCCGGTATGATGACTGGTGCAATTAACCAAAAATAATGCATTTGCCTTTCCTGGTATAAAACCTTTTAATTATTAATTAATATTTATGTGGCTTCATGTCAAAATATGCTTGCTCTAGGACTTTTAATGTCTTACTGATGTTTTTGTATTAGTATAGATGTATAAAGTTGAAAGTAGGAATGTTGTTGCTGTTTGTATTGTATTGTAACTGAAAAGTGTTAGAAATCACAACCCTAATCCTTTGACATTTCTGTGATTCTGTAAAATTGATTGATTTCTCCAAATAAGTCATGATGAACAGTGGTCATCATCTAGTAAAGACCAGGCATTGGAGCAAATATCTGAACAATGGTCTAATCTAACAATACATTAATCTCAGGCCAGATAGCTGGTGAGGCAATCAACAACATTCGAACTGTGGCGTCTTTGACAAAAGAGCAAACGATCTATGAACTTTACACAGAGAAGCTCGCTGGCCCACTAAAGTAAGTCATCAGCTTAATTTCAGTAAATAAAAACTGTTAATATACAGTGTATTATCTTTTTATGCCTCCTATATATTTAAAAACACTATCTTGATTAAGTTTAAAATTTAGGAAATCGACGCGCAAGGCATTGCTTGTAGGACTTGGCTACGGATACTCGCAATGTGTTATCTACTTTGCATATGCTGCTGTCTTCCGGTTGGGAATTGAACTTGTTCTCACCTATGAGATGACCTACGACAACGTTTTCAAGTAAGTGCATTTTTAAAATCATTTTTAAACTTTTGCAAAATCCTAAAAAATCTTTGTTATGACCTTGAAATAAACCATTTTTATAAAGTTTTGTCAGTTATTTATACCAAATCGTGCTTAAATAGCTTAATTTTATAGGGTTTTAACAGCAGTTATATTCGGGGCAATGGCAGTTGGCCAGAACAGCTCATTTGCTCCAGATTACGCCGAGGCAAAAGTTTCTGCCAGAAGAATGTTCGCCCTATTTGATCGAACACCTGAAATAGATGTGTACAGTGACAAAGGTGCTTCACCGGTAAGTAAAATTATAACTTTCATCCATTTATTTGTACTCCTAATACTTTTATTTTGATTTCTTTATGATGAGCAGATATGCCTATTTGTCATTTTACTCACATAAGAGCTTATAGCGGGTTTAAATGTGTCACTGTACACCCACCTATCATTTTACATATATAAATAAAATACAAAAACAGTGTTACCCGCTGTAAAAAGTATTTTTATTTTTTTTAATTATAAAAACATTAGAATAGAATAAAAAAAATTTTTTTCAAATGTCATAATTTTTGTGTTTGCATTTCATTTGCTATAGTGGCAACACTGTGTGGGACACAATATTTGCTAGGTAACAAAAACTCTTTACATAGCTGTGAGTTGAAGCGAAACAGCCACGGTTTTGTATCTAAATTGAACCATAGTGAGATGGGCTTAAGATTTTAAAATGGAAATTAGTGAGATTGAAAAAAAGTTAGTTATTGAGTTAAGGTCATTGTGTGATGAAAATGGGAAAGAACTTGATCCAGCAAAATCAGTTCCAATATTTCATCAACTTGCCAAGGTTTATGAAAGTAAAACTGAACTTGAACATTTAAGTTCTATTCGTAGTGCTGCTCTGCTTAACGCTGCTATTGTGAGGGATCCAGATAATCAAAAACTGAAAGACGACCTTGAAGATTTTTGCTTTGCAGTTTTGAAGAAAGCAAAAGATATAAACACGAAAGCTAATTTAATTTTTCTGTCGGCAAAAGTAAAAGATAAATTAGATGAGCTTCGTAAAGATTCAGGTAAAAGATTTAATCAACTTGATATGATTACGAATGGTGTAGAAGGCACTAAACTTATTGCACTGGAAGCAAAAAAGGTTATTGATGTTCGCAATCTACAAACTAGAGTTACTGAGCAGTATACAGAAATAATGAAATTTGTCTCGGATGAATGCCTTAATATTATGGGAACACCCCCATGCAAATATGTTGTAGCAGCAATGGGCTCACTAGTACGATCTGAAATTACACCATATTCAGATTTAGAGCACATGATTCTGCTTGAAAATGATTTTGCTCAGAGGTGGAATCGGGAATCGGTTTTATCATACTTCAGGTGGTTTACTACCATTTTTCACATCGTTATAATCAATCTTGGAGAAACCATTCTTAATTGTGTTGCAATTCCGACTCTAACACCCAGATATAAATATTGGTTTAATGATCATTTCACACCCAATGGTGTAACATTTGATGGCATGGTCGCGCACGCTTGTAAAATTCCACTTGGAAGGGAACCAACTGAGAAGAAACCATTGAAAACTGAGCTTATTAAATCTGTTGATGAAATGCTTGAATATTTAAATAGTGATGAAGTCATCAAAGAAGGATATCACATGGCTGATATGTTACCTAAAACATTCCTAATATCTGGTGATGAGTCAACTTTTTTGAAATATCAGGATAAAGCATATGTTATTGCCAAGAGAAAGGACAAAGAAAGTGAATTTTCACAACTGTTAGAACAAATAGATGATGATTATTGGAAGTGGGGTATTGATTTTCAACAAGAAGATTCATCTTTCGGTTTACAAAATTTTAATGTTAAACGAGTTATCTATCGAAGTGCAACCCTCTTTATATCAGCAATTGGTCGATTTTACTCCATGAAAGAGTCATCGTGCTTTGATATCATCGACAGATTAGAAAAAGACAACGAATGCAGTAAAATCGTAGCTCACCAGCTTCGATTCATTGTAGCAGTGGCCTGCGAGGTCAGGTTTAAAGTTTACCACTCAAAGGGGCAGCAGGATGATATTTTGATGGAAGGTTCTGAGAAAGGCACTGGTTATGAGAAAGTTATTTCTGGATTAACCAAGCTTATTGGAAAAACAAGCCTTGTCACTTTTATGGTAACTACATACAGAGTTCATGAGCTGTTTTTCGATAAATTGACATTCAACGGCCCATTCGATCTTAACAGCCTGGAAAATAATTACAGCTTATTTAAAGCAAATTTTGTCATGTTGGATTTGCTTGGTTTTAACGAAGACTTGAAATTGGAAATTTCCAAACTCAATTCCACAAATCAAATTTGTGAGATTGGTACCTTTGAGTGTTTGAGTGCTGCGGCAAAATTATACAGCATGGGTGAATATAAGCTCTGTTTGGATTTGTGTGGCAACATAAGTCCTTTGTGTGAACATTTTCTTGATATGTTTGAAGTTAAACTTCAAGTGCTTCAATGCATGGTGAAAATTGGCTGTGATGAATCCGAAATTCAATCTCAGATAGATCAGTTGAACGAGTTAATGGATTCTGCTGCTGAGTTACCCCACCTTCAAAATAACAGATCTGCCACGCTGCGCGACTTTGCTCAGTGCTTACATGAGATTGGTCAGTATGTTCATGCAATTGATGTCTGGGAAAAATGTCTTCAGTGTAATGAGCAGTATGATGGGACCAAGTTATTAAGCGACTACTCTGGTTCACTTATCAAAGTTGAATATTATGATAAGGCTTTACAACAATTGCGCATTGCTGTGGACCTATTACAATACGATTCGAACAAAAATTCAAAGACCCATATGGACATATATTACAATCTTGGTTGTTGCTATCATCACATGAAGAAATTTGTTAAGTCATTTCTATGTTGGTGTGAAGCTGCTAGAATAGCAACTGTTATAAATCAACCACTTCTTCCTCAAAGCGAAGATGAGATTCGGTCCGTTTTTGAATATTTACATCTCCAACCACACAATCAAAGTATTGGGCAGGAGCAGATGCTCAGATTAAAAGTTGATGAGCTACGAGAAATGATAGAATCCGGTGTAACAGATGTTCAAGCTCAGATTGATGAATTGGATAAGTTGGTGGAATCTGATGTAGAGTCACCACACAATTTAAGAGACCGATGCGGTGCGGTAGACCAATATGCTCGTTGCTTACAAGTACTTGACCACCATGCTCACGCAAATCGTGTTTTTAAAATCTGTCTTTATTATTATGAACAATATGAACAGACGCCACAAGCCCAATACATGGATCGATATTCCAAAGCCGATATATTGTCGTCATACTCTGCCTCACTTATATCAGTTCAAAACTTTGACCAAGCACTCGACGTGTTGCGCATGTGTTTGAAAATAGTTGAAGGAACCGGTCTGAGCACAGAGATGCGTATGCACATTAATCTATTTCTTGGTTGTTGCTTTTCTGGAATGGAGAAATATTTTAAATCTTTTATTTGTTACCTTGAATGCTGTAGAATATCTCATTTTCTAAACATACCTCTACTTTCTAATGTGGATGGTAATGATGATATTCAACAAGTTTTTGAAAATTTACTTGCTCTATATCCACACTAGGGTTTGCTGCATGTAAAGAAGAACATGTTTTAAAATGTAGTCTTTGCATCTAAAACCATATTCAAACTTAACTATTTAAAATCTGAATTCAAAACTGAAAATAAAAATTAGTTTTTGTGGTCTTGATATAGTTCTCAGAACACCATGATATTATATTGTAGTATTTATTTTAAAATTGCAAAAATCTGAAACCCGTAGGCTCTAGCCCTAATCTGTTAACTATTAATTGTCACAAAATTAGTTTAACTCCGAATTTCCATTTTACTTGTTCAATAGTGTAAGCTAATAATTTAATTATTTACTGGTAAAAGGTTACTTCAATCTAGTTTAAATAATATTTAAATTAGAGAAACACTGTTATTAATTTTTTGTGCATTTTATATTTTATATGCAAAGAACTGTTATTTTAGTTATGTAGTTATTTGCAATACAACTATTTTTCACATACTGTTATAAAGTTAGTTATGT
>CH002410.1:294613-311757 GCA_000149265.1 Ciona savignyi | reverse complement strand
TAAATTAAACAAGTCATCTTAACACTCACTCTAATAATTTTTATTAAAATCAATGGTTTTCTCCAAAAATGTGACTCTTTATTTTACTCCTGTTTTATTCTTATTGTCACCCACCACCCACAAGTGTAAATTACAGTCATATGCTGTTGATATATTCTACAACCCAAGTTTAATATCTGTAATTTACCTTAGCTGATGAACCATTATATTTTATGAATTTTCACAGGCCTTAGCCGTAATTTAATATTCGGTTCTGCCTATGAACCCAAATAACCATTGCCATTGGGATGACTTAATTTAAAGTTTGTTTATTATTTTACCTGTAGGCACATTGCAAAGGAGAAATCACTCTCAAATCAGTTCGTTTCCATTACCCAACTCGACCGGATCTACCAGTTTTAAAAGGACTTGACATCACAATTAAACCTGGACAGACATTGGCGCTTGTTGGCCAATCTGGGTGTGGCAAATCCACCACTGTGCAGTTATTGGAACGATTCTACGATGCTGATGAAGGAGAAGTGGTATGTTTCAAATAACAGTGTAACTACAGTTATTGAAAAGCAGTCCTTTTTAGCAATACACCTACTGGTTTTAGATAATTTAAAAAAAAATGTAATGTTGACTTACGAAGATATTGTATAATGCCTTTTTTTTAATCTACTTTTACTGAATGCGAAAACATAAAAACTAAATAAAGCCTTATTTATGTACCTAACCCATTTAACTGTATTGTTTTATCATACACCATCTTATGATGCCACATATCTTTTCCGTTTCAGAGTATAGATGGATGTGACATCAAAAAGCTGAATATTAAGTGGGTGCGGCAACAGATGGGTCTTGTGTCACAAGAACCAATGCTCTTTAACCAATCTATCAAAGAAAATATACTGTAAGAAGCATGATTATTTCTTTTTTCTAAATTTTAACGACACACTGATTTTTTCCAACACACTTGATAGAAGCATATGTCTAATAAACGATATTAACTTACATTATTTGTTAATACTTATTTAACTTTTCACACAACTTCATCCAGAAATTCACAACACAACATCATCTACAGAACCGCTGAATAAATATTTCATCACAGATACGGTGATTGCAGTCGTTCACCAACCAATGAGGAAGTAAACGAAGCAGCAAAGAATGCAAATATCAAAACGTTTATTGATGAGTTACCAGATGTAAGTTCTGATATTGACATCTATGTATCAAATGTATAAGTTAACACTTTGTTTTAAGACTTATTTTTTGTGCAGTAAACCTGAAATCATCAGATACCAGTCTATGTTAGTGGAAAATTATACGATTAATTGAATTTGACTAATTAAATTGGTTTTGATAAATGAAATATGAACTTGACCTCTTTTAACCCTTTACCCCACAGAAATTTGAGACAAGTGTTGGGTTAAAGGGAGGTCAGTTATCTGGGGGTCAAAAACAAAGAATTGCCATAGCTAGAGCTCTTCTAAGAAACCCCAAAATTCTTTTACTTGATGAGGCTACATCAGCTCTGGATACTGAAAGTGAAAAGGTTTGTTAGACGTTTGAATTTTGAGTTACCATTGCAAATACAACACATTGCAATAACCCAACCCAACTGTGGAAAAGTAATCTGACGATTCCTCGTGACATAATGACATTTGCTGTTCTGAACACTAAGACAAAATGATTTCAACATTACCTTTTATTTTTTTGTATAAATTAGTTTTTCTAAAATATTACCTAACTCTCAAGATTGTCCAAGAAGCTCTGGATGCTGCCAGAGCTGGGCGGACCAGCATTGTGGTGGCTCACAGACTCTCAACTGTAAAGAATGCCGACCAAATTGCTGTGGTGGACAACGGAGTTGTAGTGGAAGTTGGCACTCATGAGCAACTGATCGCCACCAAGGGAGCTTATTTCAGGTAGCTGTGCAAGATGCTAAAATTATGTAGCAGTGTGGTGGGTTGGCTTATTTGTAGGATGTTGTCGGTTTAATAGCATGGGGATTAAAACTAGCTGTGAGCTTGTAGCTGACTGCTAAAGTATCAAACTGGTACAACCAAAATCCACATAAACCATACCAATAATCGAATTTAACTTATTTAGTCGGTGGAACTATTTTGTTAAATAATTGTTGAGTTGGTACATTAATAGCGATTGGTTCACTGGGTGACACCGGAAACAGGAATGTATTATAGAAACGACTCCAAAAAGTCAATAATAGTACCTTTGTTTAAAGTTATACTTTTTAATTTAGACTGTAGACTATCGACCATCCATATCAATTGAATTTATTCATCAGAATACTATTGGAATCATTATCATTTTAAAATTAATTCAGTTTGTCTTATGTGGTAGGCACTGCTTTGCAATTTAATAATGTTTAACTCAAAAACAAAAGTGAATAACATATTGCTGGTTTTGATTTTATTACAACAAGCTGATCAATAAACTGTATTGGGCTGTTTATAACAATTTATTTCAGCTGTTTTACTCAGACAACATTTTTTTCTCTCCATTTTTATATCAAATTTCCATTTTCAGCTTGGTGAACGCACAGTTGTCAGAGAAAGACCGTAATGGAGAAGATTTTCTTGTAAAAACTAAGTAAAATGCTGAAGCATCAAAAATGTTTAATGTTTAATTTTGTCGCGATAAACAAGTGATTTTTTTATATTTTTCCCCTTTTTCTTTGTTTCATTGTTCAATATGGATTTATTTTTATGCAACATGCAATACACATGATTGATTATGTTTGATTGTTTGATAAGTATTAATTTTTTATTATTTAATATTGCACGTTTCTAGTGCTCTTTAGGTATCCTCATTTTCTTGTACTCATCAGTCCGCTATTATTCCCTATAATGCACTGGTTGGTTTAAACCACAAAATATTATATTCACTGCGTAGTGACAATAAACTTTTAACTCGAAATTACCATAAGCGTCATTTGATATAAATGTTAATGTACAAGTGATTGGGTGAAATGGACGAAGGTTGACGTGATCAACAGCTGAAAGGTTGTTAGATCGAAACCAGGTGCTGGTTGGTGGGTTGTCTTCCTGGACAAAGCACTTAGCGTACGTCGCTTTAATTCAATGTATAATTAGTTGAGCTTAAAAAGTAGCAACTTAAGAATATAACACACTGCATTTGGTAGATAGATAATCTGAACCGGACAGTGGCGAGAGGTAAAACTGAATTTTACTCGTGTTATAACGTTTACCCCCTTGTTTTTCCCATCCACGAGTCAGCAGGCAAGATCTATTTACGTTGATGCTGCGCAAATATTTCACGGTTATCCAAATCTAAGCGACAAACTAAATATAAAACAATTCGAAAAAATGCTTCGAGAAGTTAAATTCATTTGAGATATGACGTTTAAAGAGCACATCGTTAAATTTAATCAGAGATTCATTAAAGCAATTTTGAGCTGATAATAATAACTTTCTTAAACACAACATATACGAAAAATGTTATGCATTTACACTTTTCGCTAGAAATACACCAAAGTTTTACAGGATTCATAATAAATTAAAAGTATAGCGATACCTGCGTATGAAAGTGGCTTTACTGTCCACAAGATTTATAATGCACATTGTGCAATAACCCATGAAATTTATGTGCAACTTAACGATTTAAAATACTATTTTTATAACAAGAAAGCAGTAAAATGTGCACGTGACATTGGGTAGTGTTTAAATCTCGTAATTTATATAGCATCGCCTGTCCCGGGTTGCTATTTGAACACTCCAAAACGGCGTGATAAAAAATGAACTTACAAGTAAGGTCGTTTAAACAACAAATATAATCCCGTATCTATTGTTTTATCGACATTGGTAATCTCAAACTGCTGTGTATGCAATTTACTGGTTTATCGGGACAAGGTGTTGGAGCTTATCCACCGATAATAACACAACTCTCCTCGGTACACGAGTTAATGCAGATTTGGAGCTTGTCCAGTAAAAATAACTTCTGTAACCCGACTGTGGCACAAGGTGATTTGATTACCCGTTTTATAACGCCTTTGGTGTATAACCACTCACTATGAGCATGCGGGTATCGTATTTATTCGATTTTTTACAATAAATGCAAACTGATATGGTCCGACCGGTTAGTCTGTTGGTTTAGTGCGGCGCTTTTCAGCGAGCTGATCTGACGATTGTCCGTGTGTTAACCTCCTTAGTCTCCCATTCACGGGGATAAACATAAATATCCTATCCTATATTACAACATTTAAAATTACAAAGTTTGCGGTTAAAATAATAAGTTTCATTCTATTTACTTTTTATTCCTATAGACATGATTGAAACAATCGACGTAATTTAGGTAATACGAAAAAGGGCATGAACGGATAATATACATAATTTAGATGTTCAGGTAATGAGTGTTTAGAAAGTGCAATTTGAAAATATCGGTCGCTACGAAAGGCTAGTTAAACACTGAGAGATTTTTAAACAGAATAGCACTTATATTTTCGATTGCTTGCTTTTTAAGTTTTATTTTTTTAATTTTGTTTACAGAGCAGCCTTTTACTAGTTTGATGACAAGTGCACGCGAAGCCTGCTGCTCTTTGCTCGATTGATTGCCGTGTTTGAATAGATATCCTACACAATGGCTTTGTTCAGTGGTTCGCAATTCAAATTGTAATCGCATTTTCAGGTGGTCCTTCATTCTTACATATTATATGTCACTAGTGTGCGTAGAAAGTCTTAAAACCCGAAATAGTTGGCCAGTTTTGTAGCTATATAGATTTGAACTTTGCAAGCAGTTCAGAGAAGCAACTTTCTGGTATTACTTTTTAAGGTATTAATACAGCCTCTGATCAAACAATTATGACGAAAACGACCCAAAATAACCGGTAAGTATGTATTTTATGATAGGTCAGGCTAGATCGTATAGAACCCAATTTGTGCTCTGTTTAATTTATGAGGCTGCATTCACTTGTATTTGTTGCAAATGGTAGTGTATACACAACATAACAAAAATTGGTCAGTGAACTCTCACGGTCTGTTTATTTAGTTTTTCACTTACGTTTGTTTAAAGTTATTGAATAGCCTGTAACTTTGTTTAAAGTTGTTGAATAGCCTGTTAGAACGGTTTCTTATTTTAGGTTCGGTGGGCTGTCAAAACGTTTAGGATCGAAACCCGTCCCAATTTGACATTGTGTTCACTAATTTTTTAATTATAATTTCCACTTTGTTAGGCCAGATTCATGCACAAGCCAACATTCTAACTGACAGCTGTTTGTTTCATTACGTTCGCGCGCCTTGTTATAAGAAACAAACACCTGTTCGCCAGCGTGAAAGTTTGCGTTGCGAATAAGTAGGTGGAAGGGTCATGTCGTCATTTAATCGTCTATAATACATGTAAATATTGGTCTTCGTTCAAAATAGTTTAACATTCCAACTCCATAACCTTTACTTATAAAGCATGGTATTTTAGTAAGCTGCACACATTTCGCCACAAACGCTGCATTCTAGCAGTAATGTGCGGTGCAAGCTGTGATATCGATGACCTATTTCGTAAGATCAAACCACACGATTGAGACCCTCCATTTGAGATGAAATTGGATAACGACCTAAGAGAATCTACGGAATATATTATTATCCTTAGATTGCTTAAGATGCGTCCATAGATAAATTATAGATATATACACCGATTTTAGGTCAAGTATGTAGTTGGCGTTTTCCAAGTATATAACTAAAATGTCTCATTAAATAATAAATGTCTTATAAACAGTTAAGCCAGATTAAAAATTTGTTTGATGTATTTAAGTAAGAGATAATTTTAATCAGTTGTTAATCAAGTTGGAAGAATCAAATCTCGGAATTTCATAAAAAAATCGACAAAAAATTATTATTTTTTAAATGCCGTGCTGTGAAAAATCCCATTTATTCTCCCACGCTACTTTTGTTTACGTTGCGCAAAACAATACGACCGTCGTTATAGTGAGAAAACACTTCGGGTCAAGTTTAAGGGGAGATTAACATTCTTAAAGAAAGGTTAACAATTACAATAATTATGCGTTTAAAGTGTTTTAGAAGAGGAAGATTGTTGATTTAAAATGCATATAATGAGGTGGAGCGTACAAAATGGAAGGCCGAGTTTCAATTAAACAATTTCGACTATTCGGTGTAATACTTGTTTTTTGTTTTGTTGCATAGGAGAAATAAAACATGTAAAATGTCTATTAGGCTACCTGCTACGTCACAATCAAACGCCTGCTGTTACTCAAAATTATTTCGTTCGTGTGTCGCAACACTAGGTAATTCCCCCGGCACAGTAACTCAAAACGAGCGTATAAAACTTCAAACCACAGTCGTGGTCTGACAGAAAACGCAGACATCACTTAATGTTACAATGTTGTACTTTATGTAACGTTACCGGTTAAGTGTTTTTTGTAAAGCAGTACGTGAAATCGAATGCCTTTGGACCATCAATGAAAAAAAGTGTTTTTAAATGCACGGTCAAGTTTCCTTTCCTTCTTCAAGTTGTCTGCAGCGATTAAAACTTGAGTAATTATAGTCGGCGGCCTTAGTTTATTGCTTCTAGGGTATAGAATAAAAGAAACAAACGTCTTCATGGGGCCCGAGGCTGGACTTCCTAGAATGCTGCTTGACCACCATTCTTGAGTAGGGCAGCTGGACCGCACTTGTGTTTTGCAGAATGAAAGGTGGCTTTACAGGCGTGATAAGTAGCTTTGTATGTAGCGCCCGTGGTCGTGCACATCATGTCCTTTCAGTCAGTATTGTGTGTAAAAGTTCCCGCCGTAGCAGAATGTAAGGGATAAAAAGGAAACAGGGCATTCCGACTTGGCGTGACCGGGCTACAGAAACGTGTTTACCGTATGGCCTTGTGAGTGGAGTAAACGGGTACCGGGATAATAGCAAAGATAGACTATTATACGACCTAAACACGGTGTACTGTAAACCGTATATCTCTTAGCAACTTTTACGTAGCAATCTGTTGATCTACTTGATAGAATTGGTAGGAAAATAAGGATGCCTCAGGAAGTAGAAATCAAAAGGTGAGATAACATATTGTAATGTTTTTGTTGTGGCGCATGTTAATCAAAGGGATTTCGTGCGGTTTCACAATAAACCAACTGCAAATTAGTATACCTATTCTTTTAGTAAATTCGCGAGTGGACAATTCGAAATTAACTTAATTTGCAACGATCTTACAAACCCATGCGTTAGTATTTCAGGATGACCAGCGACTTTTAAAAATATTTAGTCTGAAATTGCTATGACGACTCTATCATTAGTAAGAGGTTTTAAAAACACCGTTGAACCTTACCAAACGAAAAACAAACTATAGCATATTAGGCAAATAGCTCTAGGAAGATTAAAGCGTTTTGTTAGTTTATTCAGTCAATGGCACGTTTAGGCTTAATTATACTTAGTAATGTCGGGTAGTTTTTACACCGGAAGTGCCATACTGCTCGAGTAAGTTATTATTAATTGCATGCAAAACGGTTAATCTTACTGTTTCATTAATTTACGTATATATACGGTTTGTAAGCAGTAGAAGTCGTAGTTACGGTTCTGGTTTGTTTTAGAATATGGGTTAATGTTTAACTTATGGTTAGTCTATACTTAAACAGAAATGCAATTAAAATGAATACTGTAACAGGAATAGTGTTTAAAACATAGGAAGGCAGTTATGTAATCAAAAAATAATGCAAACTGTAAAGTATTGTGAAATATGTGTTCGCTCTCTTAAATTGTATATATGTAACCGTTTATAGCCTTATAGGCATACAATGTCTCACAGTCAAATATGTATACTGGACACTTTTCTAAATTTGTTAAGGACGTTTCATTAAAATAATATTCAAAACTTTTATTGTGCTATTGTTTCTTCAAGGTGCGCGGTATAACCTTGCGGTTAAAGTTTCCGCTTGCTTATCCTAAATTTTGTTAAGAGCCCCAGCAGTTCAATGGTCGTTTGAAAGCAGTGTGTTGGCCAAAACAAATATTTTCGGTCGGTTAGGTACTTTGGTTATCACGTCGACGTCTGCAATGTGCAAACTGGGTTTTAAATAGGAATCGGTGACCTAATGGGTTATCGATAAAACTAAAAGAATATCTAAATCATATGCAACCTATTTTCAAGCTCAAACAATGTTATAAAATTACGTTGGGTTTTATTGTTTTGCTGTGACGCAAGTATGTGACCTGTAGTATATATACTAAAACAAAGACAATGGTTTTTCTGACACAACAGAAAACTGAATGCATTCAAACAATTACAATTTCAAAAATTAATATAATTCCGGTACCGGTTACCGTTCACCGGTATTAATTTGTGTTCCAGTGTTAAACCAATCGAAAACGGAGCTGGGACTGGTTCAACCAGCAGCCAAGCTAGTGGGGCAATGGAGTCTGAAAGCAGCGGTAAAGATGACAAGAAAAAAGACAAGGAAGAAATAAAAACAGTCCCCTACTACAAGCTAGTTAGTTTTCTTTGTATTTGGATGAATGGTTGTTGATTTGTAATTTCTTTTTTTTGGCAGGTGTGTTGGATACACTGTAAAGAATATTTGCAGTTATTGCCTAGCCCATTATATCTTTGCCTTAGGACAGAAGGCCTATACCCGATGTGTTTTTGTGTTTTTATCGATGTTCTAACATAAGCTACACTAAATTTTACGACCGTGGATATCGGTTTACTCACGATTTTTTGAAGACAGTTTGGTTTGTTGCGAAGAATCCAACTGTCTTTAATATTTACCAGTCTATCTTTATCCTTAGTTTCGGTTTGCTGACAGCTTCGACATTTTTCTCATGGTCATTGGTGCTGTGGCTAGTGTAGTTCATGGAGCTGGTCTTCCCGTACTTTTCATTTTCTTTGGCGAGCTCACAACCGTATTTACAAACTTTGGTCGTTATGCCCAATGTCAATTTAATTACGACCTATGCTTTGCACTGAATCTCACCAACGTAAATGAATCGTGAGTATATTTCACCCAAATTGCCCTTTAAACTCATCTGTTCATTGTCAATTAGCAACAGCTTAAAGATCCTTGCGCACATGCGATATTCTAACCAATGATTATTATCCGTTCGTACTACGTATGAATACGATATAATGTCCATGTTACCCAACGCATGCAAGATTTGATAGTGTACGATATTCATATTTCTTTTGTCCGACCGATTAGCTTGGTGGGTTAGTGCGTCGCCTTTCAGCCGGTTGCAGGCTCGAAACTGGCCGCTAGCTAGTCGGTTGTGTCATTTGGCAAGGCACTTAACGGACATTGCCTAAACCCAGTAAAATAATGGTTTCTATCGAATTTAGGGAACGTCTAAATCATACAAAACACACTACGGTAAATAGCTACGGTAAACCAATGGTGGGTGCGAGGTAATCTGTCGAGCGCCTATGTGTTAACCCACATGCTTTTTTCCATTCACGTGGATAAACATAAATATCCTGTCTTACCCTATTCTTCCGGCCATTAGTTTGACCTGTTATAACAACCGAGATGTTTGACTATTTGGAACATATTGCAACCCGTTTTTTATTTAGAAATTTTTCTGATGGATTAAACTAACGTCTATAGTGCCTTGGCGAGGTATATCACTCTAAATAGCAAGCCGCTGGTTTCGATGTTACCACGGATGACGGTCTGACGAACCCCCTCTAAGCGAAGTGGCGGGACAGTATCTCTTACCTCACGCATCATCTTTTCAGAATGTGGAACGCCACAATTGCTCCAGAGTATGCCACTTTTAGAGACACCTCGATTAATTTCGTGTTGTACTTCGTGTATGTTGCTTGCGCTGTTCTGGTGTTCGCTTCTGTACAGGTTGGCACGTGGTCTCTCTCGTCTGTCAGGTAGGCAGGCGATGCTTGGTTTTGCATTCTATTTTGTTCCTTAATTACTTTGTTATTCAAAAGTTACAAAACAGTCTATTTTATTCCATACGTTCAGCAGTTTCTATCTATAAAACTTTGTCGTGCACTGGTGCACAGATATAATAACCACACATCTCACAGGCAAAGCAAGCATATTCGAATCGAGTATTTTCGCTCAATACTGCGGCAAGATATGGCGTTCCATGATATCAAGTCTTCCGGGGAATTAAACGCCCGGCTTTCAAAGTACTATATAGGCTATAACGTAGTATTTTTTAAAGATTGGTATATTTTATAAGCCACTGATGTTGTATGGTATAGTGTTCCTGCAAAAGGTAACTGGTCTCGTTAACCTGACCCAGTATAATTTTATTGCTAAAAATAACGATTAGACAATAAAAGTAATAAAATTTATAAAGGAAGGTTAAATATTGACTCGATTTTGTTGGTTTGCATTTTTGCCTCATTGGCGGGGTTTTTCTTTTTTTTTGAAATTTCTGATCCGGTTTGTTCAGACATAGTGTTTTTTTATAGTGACGTCAAGAAAATTAAAGACGGAATGGCTGAAAAGGTATCAATGGTTCTCCAGTATACCAGTATGTCACTGACCGGTATCATTGTTGGGTTGTTCTATGCATGGAAACTGGCGCTTGTGACGCTGTCCGTATCTCCACTACTTGGTGTAGCATCAACGCTTATGTTTACGGTGGGTTTAAAGTTATACAAAAAATTGAAATTACGATAAGCCTTCTTACGCCGGAGCTTTTATAATTCGCATAACGACTGGGTATGACTTGGTATGGAATGTTCCAGAACTGGCAAATGCAACTAGGGTCGAACGACATAAAATCACGTCACGACGCGGGCGAATGACTTGGTGGTATTACGATGCCTGGCCGATCGTCAGCAAACTTGAATATCGGTCATCTAGATCACCTACCCAATTGCCACTTGCGTTTTAACGTATTGCGTGCTGACTTTAATGTTAAAATGAAAAGTAATGATGTGTCTATAGAAAAAAGTCACTGAAAACTCGCGGTATTTGAGTTTCCGACGAATATATGTTTCCGAAGAATATATGTGTTATAATGATTCCAACATTTTCAACCCCGGAAATAAACTCCATCCTGTCATGTACTGTATAAAATGTGCGATTGTTTGGCGGGAATTAATGTATGGTTTTATATGATTTAATTAATACACTATTCGTTCAGCTGACCGCCGCTTATACTGAGCGAGAATTGAAAGCATATGCCACAGCTGGAACTATAGCGGAAGAGGCAATTTCGGCAATTAGGACTGTGGTGGCATTCGGATGCCAAGATAAAGAGGTTGACAGGTAATTATAGTTCGCGGTATCTTTTTCGAACATACAGCGAGAAGGTCTAGGCGATTAGATCTAAGTGTCCGGTGATAAGGTTACGGCCATATGGGTATATCTGATTCCATCTAAAGCGGAAGGTCTATACATATGTAGGTTTTTCAGGGGGTAGCCCGTAGCTATCTTAATATATTGTACACCGTTGAGACATTGCTCTAGTTTTTTTTGTATCTACAGGCTTAAAAGAGAAACATTTGTAAAATCGTTCGAACAAATGTTCAAATTTGTAAAGTTGTAGTGTAAATACCTACTTCTTTAAAAAAATAAATTGATATTTTAGTCATGTTTATCCCCGAGGTTGGATTAAAGCAAAAAAAGTATATCACGTTTAATCGTCAGTTGACATGCTGAACATCGATCTGTCATGCTTATTGGTAGGACTTTCCACATTCCCTTCGTTTTTTCACCCCATTAACAATCATTATTCGTTTTTTTTCAACTTCTGATGAGTTTGTCACAGGATCGTTTTATTATAGAAGACGGTATTTGTATCGGGCGCTTTAATTTGTGCCACACGACCGTACAACCAGCGTCTTTATAACTACCGCGCATATGCACATACAAGACGAACCACCTGTTGGTTCGTATTCGAAACGATTCGGCTCACGGTCTAGCGCGCAATGCCTCCGATCCTTTCTATACACTTAAGAGTTGCGTGAAATCTATCGCGGGATAAGCTCAAACTCATTGTCTCGGTAAACTGGTATATGCATACACAAGTGGCGGTTTCGAATGTCGATAAAACTATACCGCTTAAACAATAAATGTGCGTTTTATATCACACTTGCTTAAACGACCTCACTTGCAGTTCATTTTTTATCACGCCGTTTTGGAGTGTTCAAATAGCAACCCGGGACAGTTGATGCTATTTAAATTACGAGATTCAAACACAACCCAATGTCATGTGCACATTTCCGCTTCGTTTTATTAGAAAATCCTCGTTGACCTAAAGGTCAATTCGACAATCGTGTAAAGGGGCTAATTTATTTACAACCAATCCTGTACAATTTTAGAAACTTGTGCCATTGTTTAACATTTAGTGGAAATTATCATACAATAATTGCGCTAACCAGTTTCAAGTGATTTAAGTAAAACGATGTAGTCAATATGTATGTCATATGAGTTAAACTTCGGCGTACCAGGTCGTTTACCACTCGGTTTTGCGTGCCACTCTTGCGCACATGAACTTGCATTTGTCTGCAAACCAGTCATGCGTCTCTAATGCTGACGTCCAGCAAACTTTACCGGTAAATGCGAGAAAATATGTTTTTGTGTCTTTCTTTTTCTTTAAAAAATTCAAACAGCTGAAATAATGCTAAACTTCCGGCGAAAACGCTTAAAACTTTTTTGTTAGTGGCTTTGCACAGACCGTGAGTTTGTTTTTTTGACCGAAAAATCTTTTTCAGTTTTTTATTACCAGTAGAATTATCCCCATGATCATCCAAAATGGAGGATGGTTAAGTACTTCTTAATAAAACGAACTATAAGCGCATTTTGACTTTTTAAAATCTTAAATTTTAAAATGATTAAATAAATTAAGATTCATTTAGTCGTCAGATTTTAACGCCACTTTAGCAAGTGACATAACATGGCCCATCGACGAGTTAAATGTTTAATAGTTTGGGATCCTATGGGACCAAGAATACAACAGTTTGTGTTTAGACATCGCTGTTTGTGAAGCTATTGTTCGTTGATCGTCTTGGTCTGCTGCCTGTAAAATGTTTGTTTTCCGGAAATGCGGCACTACACCGCCAAGGCAATGGGCAGTGCTTGGGTTATTTAGTCAAAGCTATCGACGCAATCCACTTTACACATATTGTAATCAGCAAAACCTGGTTGGGGTCTTTGTTTTTGTAGATTAATTTTAGTAGTTTTTTAACGGCGCAAAATTCCTTTTTTGTATGGTTGCCTTCCTACGCTTCTTAAGTTTATACATATTTTGTGTGTCATTATTTAATAAATTTTAACATTATAAAAATAATACTTAGTTTCCCTGAATTCAACATGTCGTTCTGTAGAACAGTGTAGTGCAGAGTTGTATGTAGGAAATTAATGTTTATCACCGTCAATAGTAAAAACGAGGGCAATTGTAGGATTACCTCTGAAATATTTCAGTTTTTGTATGTGATTAAGACGTTTTAACAGTTTTAGTTTAACCCATCAATCTTGGGTTTAAGCGAAGTTTGCTGAGTGTCCTGGCCAAGGACAACCGTTTCGATTCAATAACCCTTTGGCTGACCGCCAACGCTTTAACGAACCCAGCTAATAGACTGGGCAGTTTGGTGAAAAGCGATCAATCACGAACCGTGCAAACGGACCGGACAGTTGGTGAAAGACGTCAATAACGGACAGACACTGGGTTTGATTTTAATCTTGGTCCTGAGTACGCGGTTGTGCAAAAGGCAATTAACTATCATTTGCCTGCACCAAGGTCATCGAATATATCGTTTTAACTGAAGTATGACAAACACAGTACTATAGCAACTCCAATTCGTGCAATCGAACGGTTGTCCGTGTTATAACGCCGTTGTTTCGCAGGTACACGCACAACCTTGGCGACGCGAAAATAGTCGGAATCAAACGAGGCTTCATTTCTGGGTTTACAATTGGCCTACTATACCTGTCCATGTTTGGAATGTATGGACTCTCCTTCTGGTATGGAACTACCCTTGTGCTAAACGGGGAAATTGCGGTCGGGGACATGATAACGACGTTCTTTAACATTCTCATTGCTGCATTCGCACTTGGAACGGTAAGGCACTTATATGGGTAACTTTACATTCGAAAATGTCTGGACTTCGCTGGCCTGCCTTCACGAAGGTGTTAAAATCGTTTTTTGGTTAAATGGAATGGAAAGATATTTAGTCATATAAAATACGAAATGATTAAATCATTTATATGTTTGGGTACGATACAAAAACTTAAACTAATGTATAGGTACGATACAAAAACTTCAACTAATGGATAGGATAGGATAGGATATTCATCTTTATCCGCGTTAATGGGAAAACCAAGGGGGTTAACACACGGGCAATCGTCAGATCACCTCGCGCCCATCGTAGGGTTACCGGAGCTATTGCAGTGTGTTGTATATGATAGACACGTTCCTTCAATTTGATACAACCCATTAATCCGCTGGGTTCAGGCAATGTCCGTAAAGCGCCTTGCCCAAGGACACAACCGACTAGCTAGCGACCAGTTTCGATTGAAAGGCGACGCACTTAACCGTTTGACCAACGGGCCGGACGCATTTAATGTTTGTCGCATTTCCCCGTAACGCCGATGTTTTGTTTTTTTTTGCATTCAAAGAAGTTAAATTCTTTTTCCTTTTAGGCTGGCAGTTACTTGGAGGCGTTCTCTGGCGCCACAGCGGCCGGTTCCAACATATTTGACATTATTGATCGGAAGCCAGTCATCGACCCGTTTTCCAAAGAAGGGGATTCCCCCAACCCAGACAGTGGATCAATCCAACTAAAGAATGTCCGTTTCACATATCCATCTCGGTCGGAAGTTGAGGTAAAAACACAGCTTTTCACATTTCTAGTATTTAACCCCAAATACTATTACTTAAAAATATGGTTTTCAAAGTAACTGTCTGCTGTGAAGCTGAGTGAACTGTAGACATGTTGTGAATACAATTGAACAAATTTTGTTATAGCTATATGATGTTAAAATTTGGTTGAAAGTTAATTGTTAGATGTAAATTGCAAAATTCCTTTCATGCCACATATAAGCACAAAGGAAATTACCAATATACTTTAACGTTTAGAGATGCCAAAGCATATATATACGTTGAGCATTGGCAAATATGGAATAAATCACAATAGGTAAATTCCTAATAACATACCATGCGTACAATGTACAATTTTCATTTGTATAAAATAATTTAGCACTTAAACCCAACACAAAAGATCGGTTTTTGAAGACAAGTAAAAAATTTGTTGTCCTATTCCCATTACTTATATTCCAATAAAATCACCCCCCAAACATATCAAATAAGTGATTGCTTTTCATATAAACCCTACATGAGCACCCCTGGTTGGGAAACCCTGCTCTATACTATCTGGCCGATATGATGGGGTTAGCACATATCTCATACATTTTGTTTTAATAGATTCTCAAGGGTGTTTCGCTTACTGTGGAGCATGGCAAAACGGTGGCATTTGTTGGACAAAGCGGGTGTGGAAAAAGCACCATAATACAACTCATTCAGCGATTTTATGATGTGCAGGTAAAATTAAGTGGTTGTTGGGGAATACTTGAAAAAATTTCATATTAAATAAACCTATACTATTTTTTTGTGGAAGAACACTATATAATTCTGGATTAAAGCATAATTCATAACATGACTTGTAAATGACACTCTCACATAGCAGTTGCTTCATACTAAAATAACATTGGTGTTGACTTCGTTTTTCTCTCCAGGAAGGGTCACTGGAGGTTGGGGACAAAGATGTTTCGAAACTAAATGTTCGTAAACTTCGTGAAGTGATAGGAGTTGTCGCACAGGAGCCCATCCTCTTTGCCACAAGTATCGCAGAAAACATTCGTTGGGGACGAGAGGGGGTCACCAATGAAGAAATAGAGGAAGCAGCCAGACAAGCCAATGCTTATAACTTCATCATGAACTTGCCAGAGGTAAGATAAAAGATAAATCCTAACAGAAGTAAACATAAGACCAATACATTCTTCCACAGAAATTCCAGACACTTGTTGGTGAACGAGGAGGGCAGATGAGTGGAGGACAGAAGCAGAGGATTGCGATTGCTCGTGCCATCGTAAGAAATCCCAAAGTTCTTCTTCTTGATGAAGCTACCTCAGCACTTGATACGAAGAGCGAATCGGTTGTACAGCAAGCATTGGAGAAAGCATCTGCAGGTATGCTACATCAGATCCACTACTTTAGGGTTTAAACACGACTTGCATTTGTGGGTGAGAATATAAAATTTGTAATATATACTTAGAAAAATCTTGTGGTGGACTTTAACAACTTATTGTATTCTTTGTTGGAACCGGGTAGCTTCTATTTATTCTCACCCACTATATCATTATCTTGGTCTTTTTGAAATATGTATTTATGCCATTTCCATTCCCAGGTCGCACAACTGTGGTGGTGGCGCACAGGTTATCCACCATACGAAGCGCTGATAAGATCTTCGCCTTCCATGAGGGGCAGATCATGGAGGAGGGAAGCCACGAGGAGCTGCTCCTCATCAAAGATGGAGTCTACAGCAACCTCATCAACATGCAAGCTGGAAGAGAGAGTGAGGAGCACACAGAGGAAAAAGTTGAATCTCCAGAACCAGATGACATTGGTCAGAACTTTGCTACTTATTCCTCAAATCAAGCCAGTTAGCTTATTTGTTGCACATTATATTTGCTGAAACATGGTGGGATAAAAACCAAACGCTAGTTAATATAATCATCTTCTTGTTGCCTCAACATAGTGGTTTAATAGGTGATAATACGTTATATACAACCATAGTCCCGATCTTAATGCAACACTTTGCTTACTAACTGTTAACAATAATCAATTTGTGATTAACTGTGTTATATTGACATCTGTACGTTTTAGACATATTGTGACCCCGGTATCACAGTACAGAAAAGTTAAACTTGAAATGTCATTAGTAATTACCTCTTTTGGTGTGTTGCATTATCAAATATACTGTAATATTAAAAATAAAGAACTGTTTTGGACATTTTTTAAATAGTTTTCCAATATCTGTAAAAAGCTAGTTAATGTCAGTATTATGCATTCATTGTACTCATAAATTGGACTGTTTCAGTAACCTGAACTTTCTTAATACCACCAGACATAATGTTCAAGCCATCCGATCATACATCTATCCATCGTAAGCGATCTCGGACTATGTCTGGCTCATCTATGTCAAGCTTGATGAAC
>CH002410.1:239618-281568 GCA_000149265.1 Ciona savignyi | reverse complement strand
CTGTTGTGATTAATATATATTTCGATAATCATACCGATGTTTTCGTCTTACCTTCAAATCAGAATAGATCCGACGAACAGTGTAATATTTTTATGGAATCGAATAAGCATAATAGCTCAACCAAAATTTTCTAACCATTAAATCCTTAAATTACACCTGACTTTATCTTAATTTAACATTTTCAGCGGATGGAAAAACCAATATCGGAGCTGCCTTGAGATACGCTAAAGACGTGGTGCTAACGCCAGAAATGGGTGTTCGAGATTCTAGAGTTCCAAAAATGATTCGGATCTCAACTGATGCGAATTCGGATGACGATGCTGTTTCCGTGGCACGTCAGCTGAGGGCAGAAGGCATTCTGGTAGTTTTTTTAATAGAATAAGATATCATTCAAAACCTTTTAATTGGATGACGACTTTGTAGAAACTTTAGGAAAAAAACAATAAGGGTTTGGAACTCCACACTAAATATATGCATATAGCATATACACTCCCACTTCTCCAATAGATATTATAAATGTAACCAACAACAATGTATCGAGATTACTAAACAAACCAATCAACGTGTTATGGGTATCGAACAGGTTTGTACAGTCATAAACACATCGTAACACGGTTGTCACATTTACACTTACAGCTATATATATTACTTAGTTTCGTCTCAAATAAAATTTAAGGTAGCCCATGCTTAACCATTAAAGCATGCGATACTCATATCTATATTGCATTTTACAATATTGCTTTTATTTCAGATTTACATTGTCGCATACGAGCCTCCAACCGGCACACTGGACCTTAAGCAATTCTACGATATAGTTGGAGATCGAAACCATTTAATGGTTATCAATGACAACAACACAGAAGAAGCAAGGAAGAAATTTACTGAAGATATTATTTCCCATTTTTGCCAAAATCCATGTGATCACGTTTTACACGATCATTTTTAGCTTAAGTCAATCTAAAAAAAAAAAATCGGTAGTTTGCATTTTGGTCCGAAAATAATATTAAAGAACTAAGATTAATTGTTAATGCATTACAGATAGACTTTATTAAAAATGTATCTTAAAAATTACATATGTTATCTGTTGTGAATTATTGAAATAAATTTCCGGTTTAAATTGTAACTTGTATAGATTGTTTTACGCCGATGAAATAATGACTCACATTATAGTAGTCGCAGTTACTAGCTTAGATGCTGCGCGATCACTAATTTTAATGACGTGTCTCTTTATGCTTAGTACCTTGCACATGTACTATATACCGACTAGTCAGCGACCACTTTCGAATCTGCAACCCTGTAATCATTATATCACTATACTGTACCAGCTACAAACAAACATTATAAACTTTGTATTAGATATGCTAAGAGTTAGGTTAATTGGAATGCGTTAAACAGAACTCGCAGGAAAATATTCATCGACTGAGCTGATAACAACAGAAAACTAATAGGATAGGGTAGGATATTCATGTTTATCCATGTGAATGGGAAAACCAAGGGGGTTAACACACGGGCAATCGTCAGATCACCTCGCGCCCATCGTCGGGTTAACAGAGCTATTGCAGTGTGTCGTATATGATAGACACGTTCTTTCAATTTGGTAGAACCCATTAATCCGCTGGGTTCAGGCAATGTCCGTAAAGTGCCTTGCCCAAGGACACAACCTAGCAGCGACCAGTTTCGCACCTGCAACCTTTCGATTGAAAGGCGACGCACTTAACCGCTAGACCAACGGGCCGGACTAATCGTAACTTTCCATGCACAAAATATGAACACATGGTATGGCGACTTAATAGTTCAAATATACAGCATGACAATTATAAATACGTGCGGGATTCCCACAGACATATAATCGGGCGTGGCAAATTTTAAATATTATTGATTAAATTAATAGTTAATCAAAGAGTAAGAAATTACATTTAAGGGTTTAACTTTTTTTTTTTAATACGCAGGGATTTATGTAATTTTGTAATAAATATTGATGGAAATTTAAGTGGTGGATTCGGTGCTACCCGACCGCGTATATACAATTTGTATTTTTTATAGATTGCGACGGGCTTGTTGATCGAAAATACAATTGCTTTATTATTTTCGGTTCGGTTTTGTGTTTTACCAGATTTCGTTTTTATTTTGTTTTTAATTTTCCGAATTTTTAAAATAAACACCCCATTATAAAATTTTAGGTTTTTTTTCTTTTTCCACTTAATCCCAAAGTCTGCTCCCCCTCAGTACTGGGTCGCGCTTGCTCACTTTTACTTAAGGCTTAAATAACATCAAATTTAATTAGTTGATTTTGATTTCAATTGTTCTGTTGAAAGGTATTTTTTATTAATGTTAGGTTTAACGGCCACGTCATAATTGTTAAATGAAGCTTGTAGACCGACAGGTCGGGTCAGTGATGGTGTGCTGGACTATTGCCTGGTATATGCATATTTCGCCAATGCTCGTGGTATACATGCCGCTTCTGTGTAATCTATTTACTCATTAACGTTTAAAACTGACATGTTAGTCTGGTGGTTTAGTGCGACCCCTTTCAACCGAAAGGTTACATAGTCGAAACTGATCGTTAGCTAGTCGGTTGTGTCCTTCGGCGCTTAACGGACATTGCCTGAACCCAGCGGATCAATGGGTTCTACTAATTTGAAGGAACGTGTGTATCATATACAACATACTGCAATAGCTCCGGTAACCCGATGGGCGCGAGGTGATCTGACGATTGCCCGTGTGTTAACTCCCTTGGTTCTCTCATTCACGGAGATAAACATGAATATTATATTCCCTCCTATACTAAACATAACATTATTCTATGTATGTTTCTATATTCGCCAACTAAAAATTTAGCACATTTAAAATTAATACTGGTTTTCAAACAACTTAAGCAAGCTTTAATTGTAGTATATTGTTGAATAAAGAATACATAATAAAAAATAAAAAAACGGATTTTCCAAGTATCATAGCTTTTTTTAACAAAGTGATCAAAACGGTAATTATCTTTAAATGCTCTGGCACTTTTCCAAAACTTCGTAAGTATATTTTATATATACGATTGTGGTTAGGGCTTTGCTTACACATGTATGTATGTAAAAATCTCTTTTACAATGGTGGTGATTGACATAGTGATAGTTGCTCTCTGCTCTCAAGTTATAATTTGAGATTAATCTTAAAACGCAGATTTGATACTTATGACATTTAAAGTATGTTACATAATTGTATATAACACACAAGGAAAAAAAATGTAAACAAAAGAAAGATAAGTGTATTGTATTGAGTTTATTATATTTCATTTGTGTATCCCGATTGACTACATAAAGAGATCTTGCTTCCTTTTCGTTACTTCCACAGAAATATAATTTATTACTGTATAATTTCCTGCTGTAATTTCACACTGTTTTGTTATTCTAAAATTCACTCGATATTGTATTAAAGGAAATTGCCGAAACGGTCGTTCGTTTTATGCAAATAAATAGTGTATAAAACATTTTAACAAATAAATAGTGTTTTAGGTCATTTTTGAAGAAAGAGAATGACTACAGAGAGTAAGTGTTAAAATTTAGGTAAAGTAGAGAAAAGAAATTAAAAGCATGCGGTAGTTGCATGAGGCCTAATTTAAGATGTTAAATCGTTGTTAATAAATAACATGTTTATTTTTTAGAAGAACCGTTATTGCAACATGCTGAGGGAACCTCGCAATCGCAAGGTAGGCTATAGACTTCAAAGAATTTGAAAAAAACATATGGGCCAAACCAGTTGGCATTTGGGTTAAACCAACTGGTTAACGAACGTGCAGTTGATCGTATAATATTATTTAGCACTGCTGATTATGTTATATTTTGTACATAATGATCAAAATTTGTAGAATGTAATGTACCCAACCCATACAATCGAAGTTAAAGAAATATACAATCGAAGTTAAAACTTGTATGAGAGTTGGCTATAGAGTATAATAAATATGCAGTGATAATTGTTTCAATGAGTTGATCATTTCAGAGATTTTAGCATTTTTTCTTGTTTTTAGTGTTGTTTTTTTTGGTATACAAACGTGAATACTTCAATTAACATAGATATAGATATTAATTAACAATTAACATAGAGATTTACATAGAAAGCTCGAGAACTGAATAATTTCTGCTTTTACAAGCAAACATTATAAACTTTGTATTAGATATGCTAAGAGTTAGGTTGATTGGAATGCGTTAAACAGAACTCGCAGGAAAATATTCATCGACTGAGCTGATAACAACAGAAAACTAATAGGATAGGGTAGGATATTCACGTTTATCCATGTGAATGGGAAAACCAAGGGGGTTAACACACTCGTCAGATCACCTCGCGCCCATCGTCGGGTTAACAGAGCTATTGCAGTGTGTCGTATATGATAGACACGTTCTTTCAATTTGGTAGAACCCATTAATCCGCTGGGTTCAGGCAATGCCCGTAAAGTGCCTTGCCCAAGGACACAACCTAGCAGCGACCAGTTCGCACCTGCAACCTTTCGATTGAAAGGCGACGCACTTAACCGCTAGACCAACGGGCCGGACTAATCGTAACTTTCCATGCAAAAAATATGAACACATGGTTATGGCGACTTAATAGTTCAAATATACAGCAATACAATTATAAATACATGCGGGATTCCCACAGACATATAACCGGGCGTGGCAAATTTTAAATATTATTGAGTAAATTTAATAGTTAATCAAAGAGTAAGAAATTACCTTTAAGGGTTTAACCCATTTTTTTAACACGCCGGGATTTATGTAATTTTGTAATAAATATTGATGGAAATTTGTGTGGTGGATTCGGTGCCACCCGACCGCGTGTATACAATTAGTCTTTTTCATAGATCGCGACGTGCGGCGTTGATTGAAAATATATTTGCTTTCTTTTCGGTTCGGTTTTGTGTTTTACCAAATGTTGTTATTTAATTTGCCTTTAATTTCCCAAATTTTAAAAATAAACACCCCATTATAAATTAGGATTTTTTCCGCTTAATCCCAAAGCCGGCTTCCCCTTAGTACTGAGTCGCGCTTGCACACTTTTACTTAAGGCTTAAATAACATCAAATTTAATTAGTTAATTTTGATTTTAATTGTTCTGTTGAAATTTATTTTTATTAATGTAAGGTTTAACGGCCACGTCATAATTGTTAAATGAAGCTTGTAGACCGACAGGTCGGGCCAGTGATGGTGTGATGGACTATTACCTGGTATATGCATATTTCGCCAATGCTCGTGTTATACATGCCGCTTCTGTGTAATCTATTTACTCATTAACGTTTAAAACTGACATGTTAGTCTGGTGGTTTAGTGCGACCCCTTTCAACCGAAAGGTTACATGATCGAAACTGATCGTTAGCTAGTCGGTTGTGTCCTTCGTCGCTTAACGGACATTGCCTGAACCCAGCGGATCAATGGGTTCTACTAATTTGAAGGAACGTGTGTATCATATACAACATACTGCAATAGCTCCGGTGACCCGACGCGCGAGGTGATCTGACGATTGCCCGTGTGTTAACTCCCTTGGTTCTCTCATTCACGGAGATAAACATGAATATTATATTCCCTCCTATACTAAACATAACATTATTCTATGCATGTTTCTATATTCGCCAACTAAAAATTTAGCACATTTAAAATTAATACTGGTTTTCAAACAACTTAAGCAAGCTTTAATTGTAGTATATTGTTGAATAAAGAATACATAATAAAAAATAAAAAAACGGATTTTCCAAGTATCATAGCTTTTTTTAACAAAGTGATCAAAACGGTAATTATCTTTAAATGCTCTGGCACTTTTCCAAAACTTCGTAAGTATATTTTATATATACGATTGTGGTTAGGGCTTTGCTTACACATGTATGTATGTAAAAATCTCTTTTACAATGGTGGTGATTGACATAGTGATAGTTGCTCTCTGCTCTCAAGTTATAATTTGAGATTAATCTTAAAACGCAGATTTGATACTTATGACATTTAAAGTATGTTACATAATTGTATATAACACACAAGGAAAAAAAATGTAAACAAAAGAAAGATAAGTGTATTGTATTGGGTTTATTATATTTCATTTGTGTATCCCGATTGACTACATAAAGAGATCTTGCTTCCTTTTCGTTACTTCCACAGAAATATAATTTATTACTGTATAATTTCCTGCTGTAATTTCACACTGTTTTGTTATTCTAAAATTCACTCGATATTGTATTAAAGGAAATTGCCGAAACGGTCGTTCGTTTTATGCAAATAAATAGTGTATAAAACATTTTAACAAATAAATAGTGTTTTAGGTCATTTTTGAAGAAAGAGAATGACTACAGAGAGTAAGTGTTAAAATTTAGGTAAAGTAGAGAAAGAAATTAAAAGCATGCGGTAGTTGCATGAGGCCTAATTTAAGATGTTAAATCGTTGTTAATAAATAACATGTTTATTTTTTAGAAGAACCGTTATTGCAACATGCTGAGGGAACCTCGCAATCGCAAGGTAGGCTATAGACTTCAAAGAATTTGAAAAAAACATATGGGCCAAACCAGTTGGCATTTGGGTTAAACCAACTGGTTAACGAACGTGCAGTTGATCGTATAATATTATTTAGCACTGCTGATTATGTTATATTTTGTACATAATGATCAAAATTTGTAGAATGTAATGTACCCAACCCATTACCTCAACAACCCGAAGGTACCAAGCAAAAGAAAAAGAAATTTAAATTTCTTGACGAGGAAATTAAGGTAAAACATTAAATTATGAAGCAGTTTTTTACTTACAAACATGCTTGTATTGACTGCAGGTGTTAAACCCCGATGATATAGAGTACAAAGATTTGCTGTCTTATTTTGAAGCGAGATTTGAGTCCAGAGCACAGTACTGGGAGAGACGTACACTGTGGTTTAAAATGATCAACTTTTTCATTCTAACTTTTGTCATCGGGCTACAAATTTTTCAGGTAAGGGGGGGCCTACAAATTTTTCAGGTAAGGACCGTGATATAGCGAAAACAGAATCAAATTAAACCAACCTATCCCCTAGGTCGTGATAATGAATATTAGTGATATCCCCACATCTACTCAGAAGTTAACCGGAAGCGTCGGCCCAGCCATTTCGTCTGGGGTAATAGTTTTGCAATCAAAAGTTAAATTGGACGAAAAATCAAGGAAATGCAAAGCTGGTAATTTTAAGTGACCTGCATGGATAATATCCCTATGTACGAGACTTAGTCCTCTCGAATAGTTTGGTTGGTTAGTGCGTCGACCTTAATCGGACGGGTTGCAGATTCGAAACTGGTGACCAGCTAGTAGGTCGTGTCCAAAAGCAAGGCACCTAATGGACATTGCCTGAACCCAGTGGAATGATGTGTTCTACCAAATTAAAGGATCGACGTCAGAATCCTCCACAACACACTGTAATAGCTCCGGTAACCCGACGCCGTATGTTAACGCTCCGTACGTTTTCCCATTAACGGGGATAAACATGAATATCCTATCCTCTCCTCCTATCCTAGTATTTGCTCATTGAGAAAATACAAGGATATGTACGTCACAAGCATCTAATGTTGATAGTTTCGCACCTTGCAGTGTGATAACAGTTATTTTACAAGCGTTTTTAAAATAATACATGTGATTAAACTCTGCAAATATTGATAAATTATTGTACTTTCCAGCTGCTGCAATGTATAATAAGATGCTTCAGGTTGCCCGCTACCGGATTCAGTTGTTCGAAGCAGGTGGCATCGTTGAAGACATCGCCGATCTATGGAATGATTATTTAAAAACTGAAGTTGAAGACATTCCCGGGCTAGTTCTTCCCATGTAAACAATGTAGCCAATGTATGAAAATTGATAATATAAAGCTGTTACCTAATCAGAACCAGATATTGGCTGGCATTATTTAACACGTATTATAAATATAACGGCATATTAGCACTAAACGATGATCATATTCAAGACAAAAATTCCAGGAGGTTATTATTTATTTTTTATGGTATCGCATTTTGTATAGTAGGCATCCATAAAAAAATACCAAATTTTGGTTTTGCATAATAATGTTCAATTTAGTTACTTCGAATCAGATACATTTGTACATGCCAAAACTTAGCGTATGTCTAAAGTCAAAATGTGTTATACAATTAGTGGTCGTTACGTTGTTACTTAATTAACTTTTTTCTACCTCTTCATTGGAAAAACACGTTAACCATCAATGTGGCTACAACAATAAAACATGTTAACTCCTTTTTCGAGAAAATCTGTATTGAAAAGTATAATTAACAAACTTGTTTAAAACAGACCGAGATTTTAGCTAATAAGTAGCCTATTCGATATGCTGTAAAAACATTCTATCAAATAAACCATGAGGAGATCCCTGAAGTCCCAACACTATTGAAAACAGCTCATCTGCAATTTAATTACCAATTTTTCATTGGTTAGCTTATTTAGAGATGTCTGATCATCATCCAAAATCCGGCGTGATTAAAACCAACCGCTGGTTCTGGTAATCCATAGCAATTAGCAATAGCCTATATTGTCAGTCAAGAACAAACTACGTAGCCTAAAATAAAAAAAGGTAAGCAGGAATAAGCGCAAGGCGTAATGTAAACGACCATCACGCTCGTAACCGGCATAATTTGTTGGAAGAGGTCAGGTATCACATGATTTTCAACCTTTACATTACCCTGTCTAGTGTAGCCGAAAGATTATTCATAATTTATGGAGCAGATTATTTTAGTTATAGCCCGTCATTTTGTCAGCGGAAAAGTTTTACATTTTGCTGGTCGCCGCGTGCATAAACTTTTAATATCAGGATAAATAGAAGGCCATGAATAAAATCTCCACTCCACTTAAAGCGCAATTTCAAGGGAAACCCCCGAAATTGAAAAATACATAAGTTTTGTTTTAACCCTTGTTCATGGAATTTCGGTTGGGAACAACAATAGCCTGTATGTTTATTTAAATTTTTTCCAGCCAAGTTAAATCAGCTGAGCTTAAAACTAACATATCAAGACATTAAATGATTATGTGTAAATAAAACAACTAAGTGTTTGATAATGTTAGTATGTTGCTAAAAATGGACAATACTTTAGGAGGGAAATAGGAAAACTGCACACTTGAAGGAGAGAAAGATGAAGGAAGGAAATGTAATAAACCTCTTGAAAGAAAGTATGTAAAAGGAGAAAATTGCTTTATACCTTATGGAGGGAAATATGTAAAAAGAGGAAAAGGCTATATACTTTATGGCGAAAAAATATATGAAAGGAGGAAAAGGCTTTATAGCTATAGTATCAGCTAGACCTTACGGAGGGATATATGTCACATTGTCCCGTATGGAAAGTACGTCAACACTTCAAGTGTGCATACAATCTCCTTTTTATTACTGTTTTTCCAAAATCTTAAAAAAACATATTATTCTATCCTAAATCTTTCGTGTCCGTCAGCTAACACATCTATCTACATAACATACGGTTGGCTAAATAACAAAAAATGTACTGGCAGTAAATTACCCGAGGTCCAGAGGTAGGTTTGTTGGAAATTATACGATGTTCTTGTTCGCGATCCTGTGAAATTACCTAAGTGTGCAAAGACACGGGGTAAAAAAAAAACTCGAGTGTGCAGCTGCCGTACTTTCCATACTGGCACATTGTTATACATACCAGTACCGTAGCATTAATAAATCCTTTAATGTGCATTTATTTGCCTGCCAGTATAGAAATGACACATTCTTCCATCGATTTTTCAATTATACCGTACATTGTTAAATGATAGCCTAGTGGAAATATTTTGAAAAAATATGCCTTTGAAAAAAAGATTTGCATTGACTGATTGCTAAGACCAGTTTAAAAAGAAAAAAAAGGTACAATTGATCAATGATTAATGCAAAAACATGAAAATTTACGATAATAATACCAGTTCATGCTGGAAAGCATTTAGAAATAATAAAAAAATACAGTTTACCTTTTAGTAGTCATACAATATTAGGGAAATGAGGTTACCCTTGAGTTTTATTGAACCTTTGTCATCCAAAGTCGATTGGTGTGAACCTAACTATGTGATATCAAACAATGTTGTGGAATTTTGGAACACTGTAAGTTCATGATAGTTACATTTTTTCAAAATTAATTCAAACATATGTGAATAATCCATCGTTGTTTTCTTAAAAGTTAATCAAAAAATGAGAATAAGAGCATGTTCGCTCAGTTCATGTTCATTCTGTCAAATTGCACAGAGAATTCTTGAGGTTTTAAATACTAATTTTTTATATTGACAGGTGAGCAATATTCCTATGTTCCTGATACCAATCTTTCTAATCTACCTCTACAAGGAATATTCACTGAAAGTTCTTAATTGTGGATATGTAAATATTGTGTGGGGTCTCCTTGTTATAACAGGTTTGATTTAATTTACGATTTTATTGCTCCAAAAATTGTCTTTATAAGTTAAACATTTAAGAAACGCTATTAGAAAATTAATATTTTTATTGCATTACCAGCGATTGGATCGGCTTATTTTCATGCAACCCTCAGTTTACTTGGTTTGTTTATGGACGAACTTGGAATATTGTGGTTGGGTTTTGCGATGTTAGGGATGTGGGTGCCTGGAGTGTATCTTCCCGAGTATTTTAATAAGAACAGGTAAATGGTTTGGTGATTTAGCATTGACAATTTGGTAAAATAGGTATTTAATGAATATGATTGCATAACTTGTTACAAAGACCATTGCTGCATTGGTAAATATAATGATGAGATTCTCACAGTGTTTTAGGTAACTCATCAATCCACTATGTTTAATAAAATTAAGGAAGTTCCTTGCCATTGCCTGATGGTTAAATGTGAAGGTATTATAATAAATTTATAATTCTATTTGATTTTTCTATTTTCTGTACAGATACCACTACCATATGCTTATGGTGGCTTGCGCTTTGTTGGCAACTCTTCTTGGCTTTATCAAACCAGAAATTAATCATATTTTTCTGTTTTTCTTCCTGTATCCAACAATCAAACTATCAACAAGCCAAATTTCACGGTAAATTCCATATTTAACTGGCATCGCTACTTCTTTTTTATTGCTTAACCTTTAGTGTATAATCTGTTTTAAAAACCTATTTAAATTTAATAAGCTACAGGTATATTTTTTTGTGTTAAAATAATCGTATAGAAAGTTTTTCAGCGTTTGGTCTATTTATGATTTCTATTTATTTATTTACCATTCACGAACAGTTTTGCGGACAATGATTTTACCAGGTTTGTCTTTATTGCCAAAAGTTTGTCTACAGTTCAATACAAATAACTGTCTTTTCTGAACACGAGATTCTGAGAGTAGCAAGTCTTTATGGCTACATACCAAGTTCGGTACGTCCCTATCGCTCATCATGATTCTACCCGTATTGGTGTAATTTCATTATGCTTCTATGATCTAACTCTCAGGAATAATATATTGTTATTAAAAATGTATCCTTTATTTAATAAAGGCAATTAAGCCCAGAATTCAAGAATTTGTGTCGAAAAGGATTGATCATGCTCTCTATCTCACTCTTGTGTTGGGTCTGTGATCGCTTTATTTGCTCCTTTTGGCTTCATATCAGTTTCCCGTATTTGCATGCCATTTGGTAAGCTTAAATTAATTTAAAAAATTAAGGCTATTTTTTATGTTTTAACTGTACAACCGTTCATCTGCAACCTCGACACCCAAATTATTTAACATTCCAGGCATGTCTTGATATCCATCGCAACTTACCAACTTGGTGTGTGTTTTTCATACATATACGCAATCCATAGTTCACCATCAAAAAATCCAATTCTTGTTTTCTGGAAATTATGTGGTTCGAGGTTTTTTGGATTCTGGTTTGTGTCCTTTGAACAGAATATCTAGGAGTCATTGAATGATGTCGGTGTGGGCCATGTCGTTGATATACTATTTTTAAATGCAAAAAATCAAACCAAGTAATGCCCCTTTATAATAGTCGTACTAACTGTCTTTTGAAGTGTTGTGGACATTTTGTGTTGCTTTGTATGATACAGAAATCAATCGGAGCAGGAGTATAATGTATCTGTGATAATCCTACAACGAAGTGCACATACACATGTGTAAATCTTTTATTCTAAATACGTCAACTGTTATGAAGCTTACAAATCAAATTAGATCTTATGTAAACCTCACTGATATTTGTTGTTGTTGACCAAAGACCAACTAGTGTACTATGAGTTCCAATTTTATTTAATTATAAGTGCTAATTTATGCAATGTTTTAACTAATCCAATGCATTAATCCACCTGAATTGGTTTGTGTTACTTTATTGTTATATTGCGTTTTTTAAACTCAATATTGTGGAAGCTTTATCATTGTGTAGTTTATAGATGAGCTAATTATTGTTGTTTCTTTATGTGTTTTTTTAAGGTAATTGGAGCGTTTCAGCTAAAAAATGCAAGAGTTTTTTGCACTGTTTGGTGAATTTTACTTCGCTTATATTAAGTTCCACTATTTACACAAATGTCTAAAAAATGATACAGTGTTTCTTCACTGCTTCAGTCATGCCTTTAAGTAACTTTTTAATCGGTTCTTATTTTTTACTATTTATCAAATACATTGTTTGCAACATCCAATGCACAACCAAACACTATTGTATTTTTTTATATGCACGATGCCGGTACTATCACAACATAATCTAACTATATAACCTTGCACTTTTTATGTATTGGATATTTACCACATTTAGGTGATGCAGTAGGGTAGTGAATAAGCTAATATTTGAAATTAGCATGCGGCTAGAAACTTTGTTTAATGAAATTGTTGCTAAAAATCCTAAAAAAATTGCTGTCGAATTTTATGACGAAGATATCACGAAATGTGAATTGACGTACAGTGAAGTTGCCTTACTGGCTTGCAAAGTAGAAGAGATAATTCGTACCCACATGTTGATGAAAAAGAACAATTTGTTAACTACCACACAGGAAACCAACTTTTGCGAAAATTATTCACAAAACAACAATTCCATAACTGTGCAAAATCAAAAGGTTAATTTACAAGAGCCACAATATGAAAAGCATAGTTTGCCAGCTTGCACCAAAGTATTATCACAGACCATTAAGAAACCTGTCATTGGTTTGTATGTTGATCCATCATTATGCTTCCCAAGTTTAGTGCTAGGAGTGTTACAATCAGGTTGCAGTTTCACTCCAATGGATCCGAATGCTACAAAAGATTCCAAAAAGTATTTTTTAAAGTCCGCCAATGTGGACGCTGTATTAACATTCTCCTCACATCTTAGAAATGTTAAAGAATTAGCCGGGATTTCTCAAGTTATTCCTGTAGACTGGAATAAAGAAAGTTCAATACAATTGGTTTTATGTATCCTTGCGCAGTCTGTTAAAGATAATTATTATTTTCCAGAGGAGTTGGCGTACACGGTTCATACTTCTGGAACAACTGCGAACCCGAAAATCGTAAGAGTTCCTCACAGATCAATTCTTACAAACATCCTTCATTTGATAAGAGTTTTTAAAGTTACTCCGACAGATAAAGTGGGTATGGTTTCACCTCCAACATTTGACCCTAGCATTGTGGAAATGTTCGTTGCATTATCAAGTGGTGCTACATTGGTTATCCCTGTGCCAAGTCTCAAGCAAAAACCATCTCTACTTTGTGATGTTTTTTTTAAGTTAGCAAAACTTACAGTGATATTTCCCACTCCTTGTCTAATGAGCAGATTCTCTGTGGATGAACTTAAAGATTATGCTTTCTGTCGAAATTCACCACTCAGGTTGGTTGTTTTAGGTGGAGAAGCTTGTCCAAGTGGTAAAACTATTAAATCATGGATACATCCTGATATAATTGCCTCGCACAGCCTTTGCCTAATTGAAACAAGATTTCCTAAATTCTACAACATCTATGGCATAACTGAAGTATCTTCTTGGGCAACACTATATGAAATCCCACTTGAGAGGATAATTTGTGAAAGTGACGATGCAATCCCATTGGGTCTCCCACTATGTTCCACCAAACTGGAGATTAGTGATGTTAATTGGTTCTGTGTTATTCAGTCAAATTATTCCTTGACTGATCTGATGAACACTGATGAATCTAGGGATCTTTCTTCTAGGGTTACACTTACTTTAAATAACTTTCATGACAAGGTTGAAGTAACTGGGATGCTTAAAATTGGTGGTTCTGAAAGAGCCTGCGTTGTTCTTAATACGGATGATAATCCGACAGAAACCCCGACACATCCTCCCATGCTATGCTCAGGAGACATAGTCACTGTCAAGGTAGAAGGTGTTGATTTATCCCCAGGACAACAAACATTCACTGTAAGGGGAGATACAGATGGTGTCCAAATATTTTATTTAGGAAGAAAAGATGGGCAAATTAAAAGACACTGCAAAAGAATGAACCTTTTCATACTTAAGCAGAAACTCGAAAAATCACAGTTTTGTTCGGCTGTACATTTAGTGAACTTAACAAATAATAAATTACAGGAATTTCCAGACAAAAAATCACCACAAAAAATGTTATTGCCAAAGTTGATAGCTTTTGTTGTATTAAATAAACTGGATGGTGCTAAAGAAAAATTTATGAATCAAATAAGAGAGAATTTAGAACCGTTTTTGATTCCAGATGAAACTATATTTGTGGATTGTCTACCATTAACAACCCATGGCAAAGTAAATGAAAACGAACTATTAAACATGTATTTATCTAATGTAGGATTTACGAATGAAAATAGTCTTAAAACAGTTTCGTTTAAATTTCTCACGAATTTATTGTTTCAAAATTGGACTAAAGTTTTGCCTGTGGAACAAGAGTCAAAAACAGAGTCGGGCAAGCTTTGTATCAATGAAAATGTGAACAATTCTAACTTTATTTCTGCGGGCGGAGATTCTTTTGCAGCGGTGAAACTTGTGTCAATGTTAGAGGCACAGTTACCACACATAAATATTGAGCATTTACTTCAAGTAATACTCAATGAGTCTTTTCAAGATGTGGCTAACCATTTGCACAATGCATTAACTGTGGCGCAAGATGGCGGACAGCCCACTGAAGTATATTCAAAGACTACTTTACAGCAACACATTTCAAAAAGAAAAAGTGAAGTCGAAAATCTTCCGCTACTTAAGAAGAAAAGATCTGACAACCGTGACATGTCCATTTTGCAACTTTTATCCATCTCTAGAGGTGGTAAGGTCCGCTATCATTCTACTGAAAATAATTTAAGTTCGTTTGTAGAATTAAAAACTACTTTTGAGCATAACTTGGAACTTAAAGAGACTTGGGTTTATGACACACTAAAGTGTGTTGATGCTTCTCCGTTGGTGGTATTGTCTGAGGAAGAAGGTCTTGCGAGCTGTGTTATTATTGGTAAGCAATGTACAACTTCTTGCCAGTTATGTTTAAAAGCAAGTGTTGTGTTTCTGTTGTATATTGTTGGACTAGATTTGCACTACCAATGTAGGTAAAATAATTAATATTAAACATTGAGATTTTTATTTTATGATAGTTGAATTGATGAGACAATTTTGTTAATAGTAATCGCTGGATAGAATTTTATCAATTTATCTACATTTTGTAATAGGCAAGTGGTGTCCCCTTCCTAATTTTAGACAGTCCTTGTTCAGACAGTCTAGCATAGTACAAAAATAACCATGCAAGTTTACATGTCATTACTTTTTTTGCAGGATCCCATTCGTTTTACATTGCCTGTTTAAATATATTAAATGGCAACGTTATTTGGAAAACTCAACTTAATGGAAGAATTGAATCCTCTGCGTGCCTGACACCTTGTGGTCATTATGTGATTGTCGGTTGCTATGATGGAAACATCTATGCACTTGATATTAAGAATGGTTTGGTGAGTTTGCATGTGGTGTCATGTAAAAAATGCATGTGGTGTCATGTAAAAAAGTTTTAGTCATTGAAAAGTAAAACTTGACCAGTAAATTTTGCTAATTTCATTATTCATCTATATATCTTTTATCTATCCTTCATTAAAATCACCTTATTTCTTTTGCCAAACATCCGCAAACATTAGTTAAACTTAATAAAAATAGTTTTGTTTTACCAATAGGTTTCATGGAGCTTCCACACAGGTGCTGAAGTGAAAAGTTCTCCATGCACTGGGTTGTCTGGTTCTATTGTATACGCTTCATCTCATGACGGTTTCGTCTACTGTCTCAATATTAAGGTTTACAACTATATATAAAACAATGGTGTATTTTATAATACGACTCAGAAATTTGGTCTGTTTCAGTTACATTAACTAAAATGGAATTCTCTTTTTCATCTGTGTTGGTGGGACAAAGACAATCATAATTGTAATGTGTAATCATCAGATTATCTCATAGTCAGTTCAATGCATGGTGTTTAATATTTCATAAAAACTATTTTTTTGATTGATTGGTTTGAATTTATTATTATCTCGTTGATAGAGTCTTGACTTTTAGTCCGACAGATTAGTCAAGTGGTTTATTGCGTAGCCTTTCAGCCGAAGGGGTACAGGTACAAAACTGGTCACTAGCTAGTCGGTTGTCTCTTTGGGCAAGGCACTTAACAAACAATGCCTGAACCCAGCGGATTAATTGGTTTTACTAAATTGAAGAAAGTGAGAATCATACACAACACACTGCAATAGCTCTGGTAAACTTACAGTGGACGCGAGGTGATCTGACAATTGCCCGTGTATTAATCCATTTGGTTTTTTCATTCACAGGAATAAACATAAATATCCTATTCTTTTTTCAAATTTATTATCATCTTGTGGGTAGATTTCCAAAAGACAATATCATTTAATGTATAAAATAAGAGCATTTTCAGGCTTAACATGCTAAATTGTGGATTTTTGTGTTTAAGGAGAAGCTGTTGGTATGGAAACACCATTGCGGAGGCGGTTCTGTTTTTTCTTCTCCATGTTTAAGTGGAAATAAGGTAGATTCATTTCTAAGTTGGTTATCCAAAAGCTGATGTGTTATACTTTTTTCGATTTGAATGGTGCATACCAAACAACATTGTAGTCAATAAAAGGAATGTTTACTTATTTATTCCACAAGTATAATTTTAGTTAACTTTTTAATATTATAGGAGATTTTTGCCAATCTGTTTGTTGGCACACTATCGGGAAATGTATTATCGTTGAGTGCTCAGCATGGGAAATTAAAGTAAGTAGAATAATACATCTTGAATATTATGTTTTTCTTCTTGTATTGACTTAAGAGTATCATGTGGAATTATCTGGAAATCTAATTCATCAATGTCATATTTATGGTTTGTATTGCTACATTTAAGTACTATACTAACACCTTGGACTGTCAACTAAAATATTGTAAGATAAAACTAGCTGGTTCTGTATAGAATAGGATACTAATGTTTATTTCTGTCATCTGAAATGACAGGAAGCATTAAAGCACATGAAATTGTATTTATCTCATTTGTTCCATCAGTTTATCAGAGCTTTTGTGTTCACAATAGAGCAGACATGTCTAGTGTTTTTGTATGTCTTTACCCTGAAGTTAAGTCAACAGACAGCACATTAGCAACCTACGGGAGTTGCTTGTTTGACCTTAGTGCCATACATGAGCTAACCGACATATTTTTTTTAACAAACCCAAGGTCTACATCAAATGTACAGTTCAAAAAGCAACGTTCAAATTGTCTTTAATCTGACAGTTGGTCACCTCATATTTTCTTAAAGTGTTTCAAGGGCCACTGTAATTTTAAAACCCTAGGGATAAACCTAAACATCTGATATTATAATTATATTATTTGTGTCCAGTTGGGAAAAGAAACTGAGTAAGCCAATATTCTCTTCACCTGTTGCTTCAGAATCTGGTTTATTTGTTGCCACAGTGGATTGGAATCTTTACAAACTTGACCTTAATACTGGGAATGTGGTAAGACTGCATCAAACCTAGTTTTATGTATATGTGAGTTATGGATCTAATGTCTATTGTTTTCGTACGAACCAAAAGGTACTTTTTGTTTAGTGCCCCCAAAAAATCTCTGTTTTTTAGTTATTGTTTAAGCTCCTTCCAAGTGTCTGCATCAACTGGTTAATTAATATGTATAGTTTTCCATGCATACCGGGCAGCATAAAAGATTATGCATTGTGGCCAGTTTATACATTTTAGTAATGCCATTTATAATAATACTAGTCTTATATGAAAAAGGCTATTAATTTTTCTCTCTTAGTGCACTTTACAATAATTACCTTTAATACGTAAAAAAATAAAAAAAGCATAAAGTAATTAGTAAAGTCCTTTACAAATAATTAGTGTTGAAAACAGTCCCTTATTTTTTCTTCTAGGCCGTCTTACTGTATTCAACATGTTTTACAGATATGGTCGTATCGCACTATGGCTCCTATATTCTCAAGTCCAATTATAATGCCAACTTCCACCCAACATACTGTTTGCATTGGTTCCCATGATGGTCATCTTTATTGTCTGGATGAAGCAACTGGAAATTTGTTGTGGAAAGTTCCCGCAACTGAAGACCGGAGTGGACAACCTGTTTATGCTACTCCATTTCCAATATGTTGGAATTCTTCTGTAAACGTGAGTTAAATAGTCATTGATCTTAGTTTTAGGACGAGTTTGTAAGGTCGTGCATTGGGCAGTTAGCCAAATAATGTGGGATTGAACTTGGAAAGTAGTCGATTGTGTTCTTGGAAAAGGCACTTAAGATATTTATATATTCATGTTTTATCTCCGTGATTGGGATAACAGGGTGATCACACAGGCTATAGTAGAATTACATCTTAAATAATTGGGAGTAAAAAAAGGCCTGGATAATTATAATTTTTTCAATGGGGGTGGTGATTGTATAGAGTTTTATGTAATGTATCATAAAATTTTCTGCACTAGATTTAGTAATTTTTCGCGTTTCAATGTAGTTTGCAAGGGTTCAATGGCTTTTTAATTTATTACATTTTTATAACCATGATGTTTTATAACGACTATGTTTTATTGATATTTAGATTTGTGCTCCTTTGATTATCGTACTCTTAAAAAGGAAAACCTAATAACTTGTTTTTGTTTAACTCTGAATGTATTTTTATGCAGCTGGTTGTGTCCGCATCGACTGATGGGCTGATCTCAATCATTGATGTCGAAAACGGCCAGCTGGTGGCGCAAAAGAGACTTCCAGGTCACGTATTCTCTTCCCCTGTTTTTATTGGTCGTGATTTGACACGTGATCGTATTGCTGAGATGTCAGATGAAACCAGTATAGGAAATGTTTTTATTGGTTGCCGAAATAACTTACTTTATTCATTATCGCTTTGTTTGAGTAAAACTTAACAACAGTTACCTATTAATTGCTGCATTACGTTTTACCGTTATATATGCAAGTTTTAAAATGTTTGCTAATTGTTGCCTACCCGCGTATGAAACTTTATTTTTTAAATTGATTAAATGATGGTCGTCCAACCGCGTTTCTGGTATTGTTCTGTCGGCAAATGGGGGGTAGTGCATTCGAATTATGTCTATGATCAATCCACTTTGAGGATCTTGCGCATTATAACCTTTCCAAAATTGTCAAAAACTTCTCTATGGAGTAAAACACAGTGTGATCGCTTTGATAACTGGATCGTGGAAACGTGTTTTTGACGATTCTGAAAAATCCTTTGAACGATTTCCCTTACTAATAACTTTTTCACATAGTCTAGTTTTGAACCCATGTTGGGTAAGGCCCTTTTTATAAATGCAAGCTTAAAACGATGTTGCCATAGACTGTTTTTCTTAAAATCCACTTAATTCGATTATTGGCAATTTTGCAAGGTCTTAATTTTCAAGTTGTCAATAATTAGCCGGAAAAGCATTTGTAACAACACGACCGACTTCGTTACGTATATCAGCGTGATAATAATGCAGCAGATGTAGTAAACAACATGACTTGAGCGTCACTGACAATCGCTTTCTCTGTGTATTAATTCCGCGATTTTAAGTCTTCTTATCGCTTACTTAGGCAGTTCTGTAGTAGTCTAATACTCCTCAAACACCTGCTGCATTCAGTAAATTAGTGTCATTATTTCTTGGATCTAAATTGATTTTGTACGTTTTTAAAGCCAAATGAACAAAATCCTAGACATAGATACCACGTAAATAAAGTAGCCTGGAAGCTGCCAAAAAAGATTTTAGTCAATTGCAAAGTAAGTGTTTCCTTCTTCTAACCTATCTGTATTACCCGTATAAATTTTTAGTTTTCTACTAATTCCTTTTTTAGTATTACATGTATAAGTTAATATAAGAATAGACCACAAGACATGTGGCGTGCTATGTTTCGAAGCCTGCGTTGAGCTACTCCGGAAACAGCGATCAAATAACACATGCAGCCATGGCTAAACCACTCGATCAAAGAAGGCGATGTTATTGTGGTGCAATCAAGTCAATTTTACTAGTAGATTTGCTAGAAATCTTTTTTATGGTTTATATTAGATGTTCGGGTTGCAAAAAAAGACAGACGAAAAGGGGCATTGCTTTCTACCTATTATTCCGGAAAGTGTACCGAAGAAAACCAGCTGTTAAGTGTATGTATACTCCTAAACAGACAGGGTAGGCTTTTGCAATCTAACGAGCATAAGTAATTTAACCAAAAAGAGTTTTTTTGCTACCTAGACAAATTCGGGTTAAATGCAAAGAAAGTATCAAGGTCCCAACGGGATATATGAATGTAAGCTTGATGTTATAACAGGTGTGCCTAAATCTAAGTAATACACGGACGTACGGCGTCCATGGAACAACTGCAAATTAAGCAACTCTCTAGCGGATTAGAAGTATATACTCAGGCCAACAAAACTGAAGTGCAGAACCATTACCCCAGAAGTTGTTGTTAAAACGACCAATCGCTTTGCAAAACGTTTTGCATCAGAGATACTACATTAGGGTAAGTGTAAGGGAACCCATATGGTTTCATGTGTATTTAGAAATTAACGCATGCTGGTAAAAAGGCGGAGTAATAAAAACATCAAGCCTATAAAATACTTTTTATATTGAGACGTTTCGTAAGGTTACTTTTTAACATTAAAAATAAAACATTTTTACTTTATTTCAATTTGACAGTGTGTATTTTTTAGAATAATGCGTATTTTACTCTTCTTTAACCCACAAACTTTACCCGATTTTCATTTTCAGATCACTGTTATCATCGAGAAGCAGCATAGATTTGATAGGGTTTGTCTGATGGCTGCGCGCTAACACTGAAACATGTCCAAATCAAAAGCATCAGGTAAAGCGCTTCTAAATGGATTTGACTGCTGGGGAACAGCTAAAATGAGGCAAAGATCAGATTCCCTGCCCTATAGCAGGTACGGAATGTATGGAATATATAAATGCAGATCGCTTACTGGTGGGATTAGTTTCCTTTGCTATATATAACTAAATCGCATATATTGATTTCCGAACTTATATCTATGTTCTGCGTCTAGTGAGAGTTTTTCTATTGTAACTAGTCACTGACTTGTTCAACTGTGTTCTTAAGCAAAGCACCCGGAAGATTTCGCCTGGACCCATTCAATTAATTGGTTTTACTAAACCTACTAAACTTGAAGAACCGCATCAATTACATACAACACACTACAACAGCTCAGATAACCCGCCGAAGTGAACGCGAGGTATTCTGACGGTGACAATACATACTTTGCATAGGTCTAACGTAAGGCGGCGCAAAAGAGCCCGAATATACCTCCGTTTGCAAAAGATATTGAGTCACACATCTGATTCCTACACACGTTACCTCAGTCTGTTTGAAACGTACCTAGGAAAAACGTGTATCCGAACAGCATTCGAACATTTTAACTTTTTATCCGTGTTGAGTAAAATCAGTCCACCTTTGATAAGATGCACATTTCCAATCAAAATAAGCGCCAAAAATCATTTTACTCAAAGATTTTCTTTTTGAACCTGTCAAAAACGTGATGTTATTTAGAGCTGTGCTGTGACGTGTTTTGTTCTATCACGATAATGCATAATTTACATATCTGCACAACATCAATGTATTATTTCGTGCTGCGAAGGTTTTTTCAAGCTGTGTTCCCAAACCGGCGGCTATTAGAATCTATGCAAGAGTTTAACTGGTTACATGCGGTAAAAAGGGCATAATGTATGACAAGGAAGTAGCGTTTTGATGAGTCTAACGATACAGTGTTTTTTATAGCAACATAAGTCCTACACCGGGGATAAATTGTCATTGCGGATATTCGCACCCACCAGGACATATGTGTGACGATTCTATTCATCTATTTAAAATACTCTATCTAGCGGCTTATATGCATGTTTCACTGTAATTATGAGAACAATTGTTCACCGCAGAACGTATATACACATTTGTAGGATACATATGTTTATTAGTGCTCGAGCGTATCAACATTGTAGGAAATTGCTTTTACTCATCACGGTGTTTACAGTAATATCAGTGTTTCCTATTGTATCTTTGGAATTTAAAACCGCCTACTACATTTCACTCGATTGTGGTAAGCACAGAAAGTTCAGTTGAATTAACGTAAACGAAACAGATACGCGCCAATTTACATTGTAAACCTTTCGAAATACGTTTACCTAGGCTGTACAGTGACGACAAAACATTTACAAAGTGTTTTTTACGAACTACAAATATTCAGGCAAAACAGGAATGTTTAAATTAAAGAATATGACATAACATTTTGGAATTGTTGGGTGTAAGTCATCGAAAGGACAGGCTTCCGAAAGATTAATGAAATTAAGTCATTTTGACAGGGGAAGTCGTTAATAGAAGTGACGTAACTACGATTTGGAATGTTCTACCGGATTTCTGGTTGCCTGCGCAAATCCGTAGCACAGTTATAGGAGACAGTTACTTCGCATTATACCACACAAAGTTATTGAGAAATAAACAGATGCATTTTGTGAATGAAACGACGTGAATAGCAGGGTTAAGTAATTTTATCAAGACACTTGCTGTAGACAATAAGGCGGTGATTTTGTTCCTGTTCTGTGCAGACTGCGCGTATTTCCTTTTCGTGGACCTACGCAGAACCAAGTTTTATAAATAGACTTGTTGGTGTTTATAATCCACTATACCAAGCAACCTTGCAACATTACACAGTAAGTTAGTTTGAGGGACCAAAAAGTACAAAAAGATAAAGGTTTCTCCGCATGAAAACTGCGTTTTGTGCGCTGACTAGTGCAACACAGCTCTTTTGTTTACATGCAATTATGTAGGTCGTTAGTTACACAACAGTACAAATTACTAGGCATTGTATTTCAAATGTCATTACGTTTTCTTTGCGTGTTTTTGGCGGGGCGAGCATATTGATTGCGTAGAAATCACATGTTTGATATGGACCGACCACTCGTAAGTACGCAGTGCGCGTGAAAGTACAAGCATGTTATGATTGAATGGCTTTTAGGTTTTAGCGTCTACAAACTTGATCATTTTCTACAAACCGCACATGAGTTACACCAATGAACACATATGCCCTTTCCTGTATTGGGGAACCTTAAATTGCTGAAACGTAAACGGTGCTTTGATCGCAGTTCAAGCTAGTGTGCACTTATATACGAATTGCTTTGGGATAGAATGTCGTGAGCTGTTGGACGCCAAGAGGGAATTGTACCGATTTTAGACAACAACTTTGGTTTAGACTTTAGAGTGTCAGATCTGCAACTTAAGTTAACGCACTTTCCTTTCTTAAAATCGTACAATGCATGATGTAAAGCGATGTTCTATGCATCAGCCAAAAACAGGAAATAGGCGCGCGCGTCGAGGGCTTGTGTATGACATCACAATACAGTACACGCTGCTTGAGAAAGGAAGCGTTTGTTTCTGCATTAACGGAGAAGGGAATTAAATAAACGGGTGGTATGGAAACTACATAGATTGTTTTAGTTTTATTGCTGTGTAAGGAAAAGGAAAACAAATTCCAAGCGCCCAGTGGAAATATGTGCGAGTCAGAATGAAGGGAGTGCCGTGGCTCAAATTTGGGAAGTCGATTTTAAATCGTTCAATTTTAATGCCCTCAAAGTCTATACATCTGCACCGCATCCATTCCCCAAGAATTCAGTATACGTGTTTGCCAATAGAATGAATAATTTAGTTTAACAACCCGGTCTTCATTATCGGTTTTTATTAAGACTGACACCAGTTCCAATACAATACTTAAGTCTACACAGTGTATTTTGTTATTTTAAGTACAGTGAATTACATCAGTATTTTACCTGTACCTGTGCAAAACACCGCATGATCAAAGAAAACTTGTTAAGATGCCTACATTATGATGCATTGGGAATTCGTTGGCAGACACGTGAAGCGTAAGTAATGAATTGAATCAATATATCGACATGCTACTAATCTCGTGCAATCAGAACGACACATCGAGTAGTCCAAATCGTAATTATCCATTTTCGTAGCAAGGTAGGCTATAAAGCAGGTAGCTCGTCATTTTAGGACAAGCCGAAGTTTAAGTACAAATGCTGGAATGGGCGCTAAAAAAGTAAACATCATTGGAAACAGTGATGCCTCAACAGATTACGTTGTGAGCGTTGTGTGTGAAATGAAAATGCAAGTCTTGAGAAAAAGTTTTCTCATATGCGGAAGCATTCTGCTGAGACTTCAGGGAAGATATATATGTGTGACAAACGCATGAGTTGCATGACCTTTACTTTGAGTAAAAGTACATATATAGATAGGCATTCTAGTTTTTTTGCAAATGCGTTAATTTAATGTGCAGCCAGACACATAATTACATCAGAGCATCGCGTGTAAACTACGCATCTAAAGCACCAGCATCGTACATTTAGTGTGTCATTACCCAAATAGGGAGGATGCGCATTTCGCTCGTAAACCACAGCGCGTTAGATAACGTTTTGCCATAAGAAGAAAAACAAAACGGCACCACATAGAAAACAGACCGCGAGTACAGAGGTTATATCAGTTACTGTCAACGGTTTAGGCAAAGTTTATCATTATCTTACCAATTGAAGATTTGTTTTTGTTATCGCGGTTGTGATGTTGAGTTATAACAACAGACTTCGTATCAGCTGTGTTTGTTTACGCAGTGAGCTGCGGATCAACCAGCTACTTGAGCGATGTGGTGTCTTTACGTAAACTATTAACTTTAAAACAGCTGTTAGAACAATTATTTGTCAATTATATCATTGGTTTAACCTTATCTGTGTATAAGCTTTATCTAAACTTAGTAAAAGACACTTGATTTTTGAATTTGCAAATATAGATTTGACTTGGTTGTTCATTTAGGCTCTCACATGTGGACGAGCCGCGACCCTCTTTGGTGACTCCTACTGCCCTCAAACGCCTAACAATCCGGAAATTATTTCAGCAAATCGTTTTGCTGAGGCTAGCAGCACATAATGTCTTGCTTGGCAACTGTCTTGCTATAGGAAGTTTGTATTGAATTCTACCGATCTCAAAGGAAAGGAAAATAAAAATACCTAGTAGAAAGGGTGTTCTAAATGCAAAACTTTGCTAGCAATGCGGATTTAGTTACAAAATGTTTATGTACCATCTCAAATTAGCCCCCACTTATGCAACGTTTTCTTCTTATGGTCGTCCATCATTTAACATGCAGCAGTAAGACGTTCTGTAATATTTATACGCCAAACGTGTTAAGTGTAAGTTCGTTACGTTAGGTTTGGCTCATTTGTGAAGGTAATATTCAATGCACGGATAAGTTAAAGTTTGTATATCACGATGTGCGTTGTAAAGGAATTGTCGACTGTCCCAGGCTATATATATTGATTTAGCTTTCGCCTTGAGTCGACTTGGATAAATCGATGGTAGTAAATGAGAGCGCGCCATTTCTAATCGAATTTAGCACACTCAAATGGGATTATATTGAAGACCAAAATGAGAGAAAAGAGTAATTCGACTTACATTTATGTTTAAGATACGTAGCTTTTGCTAGTTTAAAAATAAGAGAACTTATATTTCATATTTTGTAAACCCAGTTGAAACTAAGGCTCAGATGAAATATGATTGGCCTGGGCATTGATGATGTAAGTACAAGGGGGTTATCTTCAGGGTACTGGGTAATTAATCTGTTAATAAACCGACCGGATATTCTATGATTAATATGCGTAGAAATAGCTGTCTTGTACACAAATTGACATTTCATATTCCTGTGTAAGATTGAATTAATATTCAGATGTCAATAACCTCAACATTTTTCAAAGGTATTAGTGGCTGATTTGAATTGTATGGTGTAACCAGCACCTTGTGCTCGGTAATCAGATTAAACAGCAACTATCACAGTGGCTGCTGATCCGGAAACAACCAAACTTATATCTGGATGAGACAAGCTTTATTGTCGACTTAACAGAGACTAGTACGCAGAGCACGCTGTGCTGTTCTCCCTGTCGTAGACGACCAATGCGTCAACAAGTATGACAAGTGAATAAGCTAGACCTCCCTCAAAAGATTCTTCACAGGGGGATTCCAACACTTCGAACCATACAAGGCTAGGCGGACAGAAACAGTAAACTCTTCAGACAGATTTTTGAAGTTAAATCGACAATGGAAGTACACCGTCGACCAGCCAGAGAAGATTTATTCGACTCCGTAATGCGAGAGATTCGTTGTCTTGACCGTACATCCAGAAATGGCATAGCGGATTACGCAGCATACAGTAGGACGCCGAACACAAATGGTTCTTCTAACAGCGGGAGCAACAGAATGTTGGAACATTCTCGGCCAAAATCAGCTTCTGCACCTCCCCCTTTACCACCAGGTCCGCCTTTGAAACCTGTTCGTCGCCATAAACCACCATTGACTCCCAAACCTAAGGACAAGCGAAAGCTTGAAAGGTCCAGCACAATAGATGAAAAGCGAATGAGCTCAGAGCTTCATGAGATTCTAGAGTCTGCATTTCCAGCCGAGGAGAAGAGAAACGAATCACCAAGAGTACATCCGACCCCGGAACATGAACTCGATTCGGGAGAGCACGGAAGCAAAAGTGCCACATTAACTGCCGGCATGAATCCGAACTATGACTCAATCGACCCTGCCCCAATAGCTTATATCGACGACTTCGAAGACAGTTCCAAAGATGAGGTATTATCGAAAAAAGAGACTGCCCCTGATAGCATATCATGTTACAGCTTCTTCTCCGACGAGAGCGAGTGGGACTTGAACGTTACCGATGATAATGTCTCTCGATGCTCATTGGCTAGCGGCGAGTTGATTGACAACAAACCAAAAACCACGCCCAATAAGAAAAATGCTGGAAAGCGGTTCAAAAAGAAAGCTGCTGCTCACAAGGAAAAGATGGGAGCTCTGTGGGACGCAGCTGCCGGGAATGCTACGGATCAGTTGAAGAAACTTAAACAAAAAAGCATGAGGTTTAAAGATGTAAAGGGAACAACAATGAGCCTGCCGAGATTTTCCAAGTAAGTCACTTAATTTGATTTGTATAAAGGGATTTCTATTATTTTAACGATATCTATTAAATTAAGCTTTGGTAGTTTGGTTTTCATCACTTTATAATAGTAGAATTTTCATCACTTCATAATAGTGCGATAGAGTATTTCTAAAATGTTAGTTAACTACATCATTTGAAATCATTTGGCGGATTTTGTTTTGCAAATTTTTTGATATTTTAATATAAGAACGTGTTGTTAATACCAAAACTATTGTGGTCGTAAGTTAAAACCTAAAACTATTTGCGGTTTTAAATTCTAGTTCGTGCGGAACGTACAAATGTACTCGCCATACAGTTCATTTATATTATTCGAGGTCTAATTGGTTGCGCGTCAAATTTAATCGTTCAAACCCTCGACTTGTCATGGTAACTTTAGTATGTTCTCGGGTTAAATTTAAGAAACCACCCATTTTCGTTTAATAATCTTTGTCCTCTACGTTAGCTCATACTTGATTCCCATTCAAAACCCATCAAAGCCGTATTAAGTACCAGCTTATCAACCGTATGCTACACTTTGAAGCGTTTGGTTCGGCATTGTGCCCATTCTTTCGAGATACAAACATAGTGCGCTTTAACTAAATTTTAACCTTGTGTTTAAGTACAGCTGAAGGATTTAGAAACGTAAATTCTGTAATAGAATGCTGCGATATTTACCCAAATGAAATTTAAAAGCTTTCAGCGGCCCAAAAAGGTTAAAAGGTAAACTTTGCCACACCATTTTGTGTAATCATATATTTTGTAAAAATAATGTTATAACCTAGGTTATCGCCTTTATTTGTTATCTTAATTTTCTACGCTTCATTTACTGGTTTTGGTGCGTTGGGTCAATTGTTGATGCTGCTTTATAAAATATTTATTAAGTCTTTTGAAATATTTCTCTGTTTTCAATACTCATATTATGGGACGCTTTGAACTAGCCTACATTCATATATACCACTTCCGTATACTATTTAGACAGTACAGTTAGTTACCTAAGGTGTACTTTAAATATTAATTTCAAATATTTTTTTTTATTTAGCAGAATAAGAAGTTATAAGTTGTCAAGAAATCACTTAACTTAAGTAATTAACGTAAATGTGTGTTTGTTAAAAATATATATTTTTCAGTGCAGAGTTACGAAAGCGAACATAAAATTTCTGGTTATAAAAGTTATAAAAATACTTAAAAATAGAATATTAAGATACAGTTGGACCTAAACTAACTACATTTTCCTTTGTTACCAAAATTTAAGTTATAGTTAAGCCTATAATTAATTCTGTATGTGTCTGTATGTGTATAGTACGTAACTGCAATGCCGTTAATTTTGCATTTACAACCTAATAGACTAATCCTTGTTATCAAGTGGGTGTTAGTTTTTTTCGCTATTTGGAAGCGTGGGTCCTACAGCGAGCTTCCCGATGTGAATATAAATAATTAACACGCAATACCCGTGTCCTGCGTATAGAAAACGATTATGACGCTAGTTTGACATCTTTGTATACCTCATTGCTTGTACTTTATAAGTGGTGACCTCTGGTTATACAGCTTGCGAATTTAATTTACTTGTTTGATGATTTGTGCGATGATGTAATGTTGCAGCAGTAGGCTTACAACGTTTTTAGGTTTACCATGTAAAAAAGCACTTTTCGAAACTATTCGGCGACGACTATTAAATCCGGAGAGACGGTCGGGAATGTTTATCTTTGGGGAATAAACTTAATTTGATTCACAGTGTCTGTCAACTTTGGACTTCTTGGATACCATCTTGATCCATTACAATTTATAACGTTCGAATATAGATTAGTACACCAAACTATTTATATCGATCATGCCCATTCAGCTTCGTGGAAAACTCCAAATTCTCATGAAGATCCCCACGATTCGTGACAGACTTTTCTTGAATATAGTTTATTTCATGATGTCTATACGTGGACTCATTGCAAATGTTGCTAAAGGGTCATTTGATACAACTTCTATATTTGTTTGTTTCATGTGGTGTATGTACTTTAAGTGAGTGGCCAACATGGGAATAACCGCAACGTGACTAAGTAGTTTGGGGCATACCACCGCTGTTTGATTGTGAATCTAAAAATACAATACTGTTGTCTTTGGACATGTTGGACTAATGGGTATCGCTATTATTTCGTTTTAAACTAAAGTACGTATTTACACATTTAAATTCCACCATGCTCTAATAGGTTCTTTTGGGCATATGGAAATATTGGGGATCAAACAAGTGTTAAACAGTGGTATTATATTACGAAAGGCCACATTTCTTACTAACTAGTTCGCTTAGTATGTAATCGACCGGTGCATAAACGATGATTTCAATGGCCGACCTTTTTTAACTTTACCACCAGTCCACCAGCCATCATCGATTACATTAATTAATCTTCTTCTTCGTTGCTATTTGATTAAACTTTTTCTTTATCTTTGTTATAGGGATAAAGAGGTGAATAATTTATCGTATTGATCAGTAGTGTCGAGCGTTGTGATTTGCAAATTTAGTTTTAAAGCGCCCTTGGGATCATTCCACAGTATTCAATCTTTGAAGGAACGCTCGTCAATTCCTAAATCATTTCTTGATAGATCATAGTAAACTTGTGCCCTCAGTGGAAATACAGTTTTCTAACATGTTAATGTGCTTTAGTCTATCACGACGTTAAATGTATATCAGGAACAATATCAACAAATTGCATTAATATTCGTACATTTTTCCATCCGCTTGTTGGCAGCATTGGGCGAGGCAACTTGTTTCGTGTCGAAAGCGGATGAGTCAAGTATTATTACGAGTTACAGGAAATCATAGTGATGCTGGGTAACTGTGGCTTTCCAGTGGATGGCCTGCATTTTGTTGCCAGATAGACAGGGCTTTGAACAGATATGTATATTGTATCAGAGCGTGTGTATTACTGTATTAGTGTGTATTAGTTGTAAACGCGTTCAGTATATAAAAAAATTGGAAACGAATCTGCAAATTTAATTTTGTAGTCAATTTAGAGTCTATAGATTTTCTAAGTTTATTAAATATTTTTGCACTAGTTGTAGAATAACAATATCAGAATAAGTTTAATTTGCTCTTTAGTCAGTTTTTTTTCTACGACCAGCATACGCTCTTCGGTGAATAATACTGTCACCCGAGTGTTAAGTATTACATCATATCGGTTGACATACGACCTTTTTAAACCTATGCTGGAATCGTCACAATTTGACACTTTTTATAAGTTTAGGCATTTTAAGCGCTATTCATTTTGTTATAAGTGTGATGGTATTTTCGCGATTTGTGGACTTAGTTCATTGTATTTAATCCCAGAAATTCGGATGCCATGTTTTTTAACGGTTGCGTTGATACGACTCTTTAGATATGTTTTTTTTTATAAGAAACGTGTGACATCAGTTTTGTTTATTCTATGACTGTCGTTTTGTTTAAGTAATAAGTTAAACGTCTGTCCAGTTCTGAAAATTAGGTTTTAAACAGGTGTATATAATATAAAGACCATTGAATCGTCCAGACTGCTTAAAACTCGAATACAGAGTCGAAATGCAGTATCAGTGTCACATTCAAAAGTAAATGATTTAATCAGCCAGCTGTCAGTAAACATCATAATTGAAAAAACACGCGAAACAAGTCGACCAGAAATTGTATTGTGAATAACAATCGAAGGCATTTGTGTTAATGAACCCACGCTGCGTGTTCTCGTTTTCAATGTTTTGTTCTGACATTTGCAAAAGAAGTTTGTACCAGTGGACCTAGTGTTCAAAGTGATTGTCGCAGGGCTAGATTAAGATAATCTGCACCATCAGTATAATGGTTTATAAACATATCGTTTGATAATCAGATTAGTGGGTATGTTAATCCAGACCTCGTTGGGTTTAGTTCCGTTAGGCAAAGTGTTGTGTTTAAATTCCAGAGCTTTTCTCTAATGGAAAACGGCATTTAAATGTAACTCAAGGGAGGGAATTCGCAGCATTTACTTAGAAAGCCTCAGTGCAATCTTGTTCAGGAATTTGAGTGTACCATAATCCTATTTCTGACTAATTTGATTGCATTTGTGTGCCACGGCAGTTTAGTTTATTGGTTTATAACGCATAATACTTTGCTATTCCTCTCTCACAAGCATGCTACGTCGGGTCTTTTGAGTTTGTCAAGGTTAGACGCAGGGACAGGGTTGTATATTAACATCAGTAGTCGTCTTGCAGGCTTGTTGCATCACATCAACGTACCCGACTCGTCTTGTCATCACATTGACAGAAGTCCTTCTGTGTGCTATCAGTACTTGACATTGCAGTGTGTTGGGTGTTGTTACCAAGTTATAATAAGGTTTTTAATGAAGAGCTTAATTGCAGTTTAAGTAGATTTTACAACAGCCAGTTTTTTATTTTTTAAATTAAATCTTAAAAAAAGGAAAGGTGTTTTAGATAACGACAAGCGTAGATGAACAACAGCATTTATGATATGCCATAATGAATCCTATATATTATGACAATTACAATTTGTTTGGTCCTATTCACCAAAGTTCCTCCACGTAATAATCTGACTAATATCGAGAAACCATGATTCATAGCTCATTTGAAAGATCTCAGTACGTGCCATTGTCCGCACGCCATTGATTTCCGCGGGTTTTTACTATATATGGCTGTCGGTAGCATTAGATAAATGTGTACATGCACATTTGGAATTATGGATGTATTTTTTAAAAAATTAGACATTTTTTATTGGTACGTATTCCTCTCTTTTGTGCTGTGAAATACTTAATAACCTATATTGACCTAAGGAAGCAGTTACGTCACGTAGATGCAATCAGCATTATGACATAGATAATCGATGTATTTTGGAATCGCAACTAGAAAGGATTAATTATATCATCTTATTGGAAATTCTTCTAATCTCCTTTCCTTCAGTTTAACAATTAATTTGATTGTTTTTAATTAAGATCTCATTCATGCATTAAAGACCATATTAGATTTGTTCCAAGGCGCATATTGCTTTGATATTTAGCGTTGATGAGATTTTAAAATCTGCACTGAAACTCTACTGAATCGTACACGTTTTCCATTTGGATTCTTGTTAAAGGCCTAAAATGTCGGCGCCACCGTTGCGTCTCAAGAAAGGGCGACCGTCGATGAAACAACGGGTTGGAAAATATGCTCGAAGGTTTTCACTCACCACAAACAAACTTAGGGAATCACCCGATCGAATAAGCGGGGGTTCTGACCCGGAATTCGGATTTGAATCTTTACCGGAGGTGTCCCCGGTACATTCAGAAGCATTCTTCCCCCGCTCACCCGCCGTTTGCCCTAAGAAGAACCATGTGCAGTTTCAATGGTTGCAAAAGGGTCGCACCCGCAGTATGGAAGATCGGTAAGGTTGGACGCATTGTTGTGCGTTGCGGAGATGGCAGTGCAGCCATAACCTATGGAATACATTATGTAGGATAGAAATATACAAAGATCAGGACGCAACACTTATGTTTCGTGCAATAGGTTAGTATGCCGACACTGACATATAAGTTGTTGCTTTCTGACTTTTGGATTGAGTATTTACAGTTGCTGTTCTTAAAATCTAATAGAGAGGTATGCTTATTCTATTAGTCGTTGGAATAGAAATAATGAGATTATTTAAAAAACGATGTTTTCCATATTTCAACTTGTATTTTCTCTTATTTTCGTCAAGCAAGTGGTTTAGCAAAGTGCGGTGAAGGATTTAAATCCCATAAGTCAATTCAATATGGACTGTTAAAATTAGTTGACAGGGTTATACCAAGCTACATTCCTAAGTCCGCGGGGAGGGGTATATCTCTATTTAACTCCAAAAATAAAACATTTAGAACTTTAAGAATCTCAGTCATGACTAAAACTTTATCAGACATTCGTCCATTTTCCCCAGTCGATTTAATTCTTTGTTTGAAGAATTCCCAAACGAGAGCTTCTGCTTTTGCTTACGTCAGCGAAAGTTGGCGCCTCTCCAAAAGCGTATAAAATTACAAGTGTCCATTCCAATGCTATGATGTATTTCATTATATTAATCATTGTGCAGTTTAATATATCAGTCCATAATGTTAAACATATACCACCAGTCTTATAGGGGATGTATAAAAATAAATATGTATTTATATTTGAGACTCATTGTTCTATACAATATTGTATGAGTCATACATGAATATCCTGGTCGTCGATTTGTTCTTCATTGTGGATTAGAGGACAATGGTAGAGGCTGGTAATGTCTTTTACAGTGATATTGGTAATCTCTTTTTACATTTTGATATAAAACGTGTTAATCGCGATTGGGTTATGATGTTGACAAAACTGTCATATCGCCGCGGCTATCGCAAATTGTCCTGTTGTTTCGCTGAATAACTGACAATATAAAACTGTCACATGACGTTTGCTTTAACTTTTAATTGTCTTAAATTACAGTTTCGTAACGTTAATCATGGTAAATTAACTTGTTTCAGATGTTAAATCTTAAGTCGTGTCATTGTTTTATCTCCAGTCAATCTGTGTACATCCCTCTATATGGCTGGTGTAGTAATTTATATTCGGTATACCTACAGTCGCGAAACCTATTATAGTTGATACATTTACATATTCATTCTACACCGTTCGTCCACCAAATAATATATGCTGGTTTGTGGGGATTAACCATACCTTCCCATTATAATTTAGAAAAACATCTGAAATTTTGGGCAGATAAAATTTTGATATCTTTCTATGAAGCCATATAACCACTGTCGTTTTTTACTTGTTTCCTTTATGCTATATTTTAAGTGTATCTTTTTTAAATTATTTTTTAAGGAGCAAAAACAAAATAAACGTCATAGTCAGTTTATTACTATTTTTCATCAGAATAATATCACAGTGTTCATAAAAACTATACTTTATTTTAAGGTAATAACTTAATGTATTTATTACAGGATTGCATCCGGCAAGAGTTCAGAAGGACCTGCTTTGAGCAACGGAATTCAATCGAACGGCTGCTCAGACGACTCGAAACTTTCACCGCTACAAGAACGCTCCGTGTCATCGCCTAGCGGAGAGAAGGCCGCATTTATAAACAACCAACAGGGGGCGATAAAGTGCGGTTATTTAAAAAAGTTTGGAGGGAACAACTTTAAGAATTGGAACGAGCGTTGGTTCGTGCTCAGAGAGGATTCGTTGCATTATTATAAAGATATGGATGGAAAGCATTTGGTAAGTTACCATAGCCAGCAGTTGTATGGCTTAAACTGATATTAAAAACGACCGCTGAGTTTGACAACCATAGACTTCCTTCTTTGTGTATCATGTGTTATTCATTTAAACTGTGCATGCAATAAAATTCAGGCATTTGCTGGTTCGCTGTCTGCGTCGTTAGCTTTTCATTCGTGACAATTGTTGTTCTTAATGCAGGGAAGTCTAGTTCTGATCGGGACGAAGATCAACACACTGCCAGTGAAATCAAAGGAACCGAACAAATTCGCTTTCGAAATCACTCCAGGTAAATCCGTTTGTTTGACAAAAAGTAGTATTATATATAAAATTCCGAGTAATAACGCGCAAAAAGGTTATTCTACGGCACTTAATCGTGTGGACAAATCATCAGAATGCCAATTAGTTTCTAAAGGACATGAATCATTCTGTTGGAATATCTTCAAAATCTTGAAATGTTCAAGGGCCGATAACCCCCAGCATTGACGTGTATGTTTTGTGTACCTTGCTCTCTGCAACTCAAGTGCCTTTCGGTACAAGCACTTAAATACTTGGCATCGCAGTTTACAAAACTGCCTCTGTTGGTGATTAATCCAGCTGTTCCCAAACAATGGCCATTTTCAAATATTCTACCATAGGCCTTAAAGTTTAATTTCCTGTTTGGAAGCCGAGAGCTTAACAATTAATTTCAGTACGTCGATCTAATACTGATTGCGGTCGGGCAATATATTGTTATTTTAACCAACGCGTGTCCCTATCGGTGGGGTGACGAAAATTACTTATAAACATCTGCTAAAAGCTAGGAAACCATTACGAGGTAATAATAATCTGCGTCCATGTCTGCGGTCCCCACTTAGCAGGATATTACCCCTGTATAATATTTCGATGGAATCTAAATATTGATCATAGGAAGCTTGGGTAGCCCGAGTGGTGGGTGGGTTTTACCACTGGTGGGCAGATTAGCAGCCGCGTTTTGCGTTACATTTATCGTAAACCGTGTTTGGTCCGACTAAGTATGGAATTTGGGTCTTTTCATGAGCATGCCTAGCATGTTTTTAGGCAAACAAGACCTTTGAAACACGCTCCAAGCACTAAATATTTACCTTGATCAGAACTTATACTGTATGTGGGGTAATTACTCCTTGGGAATACAGCTAGACTGATAAATTCATTACAACTTGTGTCTACTTAAAAAAAATCAGCCATACGCTTAGGCCTCTACCATGATTCGCATTTGTCATAATTTTTCGGCAAATTTTACGGTGTCTGGTGGTCTTCGCGGCGTTGTATGTTATTTCCTAGTCGGCACGGGTGCCCCAGATTACTGCCTGAATAGAGTGCTTATTGAGGATGGCTAGACAAGACCTAACGCGTTGAAAAATATACCCTTTATGAGGCTTTGTTACGGCAAGACGTGACGATTGATTGTACCAAGTCCAAATTACCTTGCGGCTGACAACGGTTAATAAAAAATGAAGTATCTTATAACGTACACTCTTTGTCGATCAACGAAATTAATTTTAAGGCGGGCTATAGGCTGTACGGTACAACAGACACCTGTCTATACATAAATAAATAAAACCACATTACAGTTTTGCCTTGTAAATTTGATATGATTTCTCCTTCATTTTTGGTAATTAAATTTGGTTTCTTCGCCCTAAAATTCAAGTTATTGCAAACTATTAGCTCAACCCGTAACTTCAAACAAATCAGGCGATATATAGAGCACGTTGACTGACAAAGCGGTCAGTACTGAACAGTCGCTGTCAACGATATCATCAATCTTCTTTTTTGTTCTGGTCCAGCACTGTATTGCGTATAAAAATAGGTTTTCCCTTGTTACTGTAATAGTTCCATTTGTTAAGGATCATATGGGCTGAATTTACACCCAAGAATTATGTGAACGCATTTATAGAATGGGTATTTGGGTCGATATAAAAGCAAGCTTGGGTTTAAAGTAAGTAAGTGAGGGGGGATTTTTACAAAGGCGAGTCAGATTCAGGTGTCCAGTCTGAGGGGCACTAACACGTGACGAATGGTCCAAGGTTACGGCGGGGACCAAAGGTTAAGCAGGAGATAATTGCGTACCTTTTGAATTTGTAACCTTAACTCGTAACATTATCCTAAGTCAGGATTTGGTCAGATTTACACCAGAGCCCTTTGTGACCTTTAAGCCTGTAACAGTAGGTCTATGTATAGATATTTTTCGTGTAATTTGCTTCTGTTTAATGCATATGTTCTATGGGAGTCTCTGGCGCATGCGGTGATTTTGTATCTTTCTTGAAATTGGTCTATATGCAATAACAGATGGAAAGATGATGTAATTTTGAATCAGACAGAATGTACCTAGGAATATAGGTGATGCGCTTTTCGCAAAGGTGTCTTTATTGACGCTTAAGAATCACCAGCCTTTCAGCACTTTAACTTCACTTTTCAGTGCCATAGGTTCAACTCCGACTTCCTATAAGCCGAAACTCTTTTTCTAAAGCCCAGTTTACCAAACAAGCAAGCGATTTCCTCGTTTGAAACCATTCACTTCCAACCTACCGTGCAGTTACATATCAACAGTGTTTCACTGATAGTAACCTGGCCAATTTTACTTCTGGCGAGACCTTGCAAACGGAAGCACTGCTTACAAGTGGAAAAATATAGCCAGACGATATTATTACAGCTATCTGGCGACCTTGTTTTCCTGTGTTAAAATGTATGCGGCTTTGGCGAACACATCGCTGCTAAGGCACGGAGGGATTTTGCTTCATTCAATGTTTTGTTACGCCATTCGAGCCAACTTTTTTACTCGATTAGTCTACATTAGCGTCGGCATATAACTAAAAACGATACGCGTAATTGCATAACTTGTATTGAGGGCGGTTATGTTAATTCGTCTACGTCCCGTTGCGTAGTTTTACGCAAAATTCAACTTGACCTTTCAAGAGCTTAATTATCTTGTGGTGTAACGGCCCTTGAGCGTTCCATTTTTTATAATGGTGTGTATTACTATATAGTTCCAGAGTAAAAATTCTGGTAGAGATTATTAAGGGATAGATATTGCTTTTGATTGAACTCTTTAAAGATATAGGCTAAAAGCCAAATTTTAGGTTTTACAGCATGTCGTCATTTGACTATGGAATTTTTGAAATTGCGTGATGTAACTCTGTTATGAAGCTATATCAGTCATAAAGGCAAGTTCATGGGAAGAGATTAAAGAGCACAGCTGCGGCGGTCGGTATTTCATTCGCCGCTTGTTCAAATCGCCATAAAATTCTTCAAACGACCGAGTACTTTTGTGCTTCGTTCACCGGCCTCGTAAAGCGAACCAGCGGTTACCCCGCCTTACCCGTTGGGTGAAATATGTGCATGTTTCGGTATCTGTAACCTTCACACTTTTGGCTTGAACAATTCGATACTTGCTGTGATACAACATAGGATTTTACCATTGAACATTTTGCCGTAAATAAACAAGATTGGATTGGAATTTGCCCCAGGAAACTGCGTTCAGTCTGCATAAAATGCTATTGTCAGGCTTACAGACGACGGATTTTGGAAAAAAATAGTTTACGGGTTTTTCGTATTGTGTGAATTGCAGTAATTATTGTGTGTCGATGTCTAGTTGTCTTGTACATCTGTCTCATTTCGGTTTGTGTTTTTTAGTTGCATCTTATTAGAAACACCAATCCTACAAAACTTTGGGCTTATTCCCACCCTAGGCGAGTTAATCCTCGGTAAATGATTTTAGCTATTATTAGACCGATTGACATCGTAACAATAGGCTTGTTATATCGTCACAATGACTATTCCTCCGCCGAAGTTTACATTCCACCACCCCAGGCACGTGTGTTGCAGTGAAAATTAACTTCCACTGTCTAGCCGCCATAAAAATCGTCTCGTAAAGTCCAACTAACCCCCACACACGGCCCGCACAATAACGATCATAATTTCAATGCATGAACAAGCAGTAATCCCGACTAAGTTAGCCTTTTGTTTGATCTTTAGCACACTATGACGGAACTCTCCTGTTTACCTTTTATCAACTTGACTTTGGAATCCCGGAATAGCGAACTGTGGTATTCGGAACGTGCAATTATTTCGACAAACATTTTTATACTGTTTGCCTAATAACCACTATATGCAAAATAGGTCATGAAACGATTTCTATATTTTTACGACCGGAGTTATAGTTCCGAAATCCACATATGCGGTCACACATGCAATTTCCCTGCCGGTCAATAACACCGTCCTCGTATTAGTACTCTAATTTAACTCAAGACTGTATTCGAATTAGTAAACTACACTTGAACTGTAAACAACAGATTTATATATGCAAATTGCACGAAGTTCATCATTCAAACAATTTTGTTACATATAATTAGGTCATCTTTTCGCCATCACTTCTAGAGATTCGGTACACCCGCATTAACACCGGGTGTGGCGTACGGAAACATGTGTGCTTTTTTTGACGAAGTGCTTCGCTCTTTCTGCCAGCCCAGCCGTTTATTTGAGGCAAGCAGAAGTGCAGAACAGTCCCTGGCGCTTCTTTAGTCGACCTGTGCTTGTTCGTCCGTTGGTCGTATTGTTAAGCCACAGCCGCTTCGTGTGAGCGCAATCAAATGCGTACTAATCAGTCCGGATATTAGGGTGTACATCAGGAAGCTGAGGCATGTTTACAGTAACCAACAGTAAAGGCACATTATTTGAAGCAGTCAAACAGCACTGTTCGGTAATACAAATACGCATTTTGCCACGATAGCATAGTCCCATCGGGCTCAAGTGCTTTCTCTTTATTTTGTAACATTATTTCAGTGAATGCAAATATTATTAATTACCGTCAGGGTAGAGCAGTAAAGGTAAATTTAAGTTTCAGCTTACAGCGTGTTTGTGACCAGGCAATTGGAAAGTAAGGTTAATGTAGATGATGTTTGTTTGTTAAAGCCGTGTATTTCCCTCATCCTTAGTTTGAATTCGTAACAAAGGCTTAGCGTAGGTTCGGTGCTTTTAAGCGATACCGGGTTTAAATGGTTCGGGCTGTTTATTGTGTCTCGGGCAGCTCTAATTTAAAACCGTCGTCGTTTCGTGTTGTTTGTTTTCTTGTATTTGTTTTGTGCCTACTTCAGCAGAGTGGCTTGATTCTTCGACCCAATATCAAATCCGAACTTTAATTATGGCTAATCGGCCGAGGCAATTATAATCGTGTTAAAAATGGGACCAATGCATCGTAGTCTTTCCCGAATTCTTAGTCGTCAGTATACACACATTATGTACTGTGCAAATACAGACGGTGCAATAAGAGAAAGTTTCTTAACAAAAGGCGCGGAATGTGACGAAGTTCGAAACAATCCTGAGAAACAAACAACAAAATGGATTCTGTAAGGAACTATTAGAATCAAGTTACTTGTGTGTGTGCCTTTAATTCTTGATCAGATCATGTATTCCTTGATGAGATTTACAGCACTGCCAAGACAAGTTTTGAAAATCGATAAACGTGGTCATTGGTTCATATGTGTGTGTGTGTGTTTACAACGTGGTCTTATATACAAACTGTACACCTTAACCAAAATCTTCTTGGAAAATGGCGTTTTTACACAAAGCTACACATTCCGCCGGATAAAGTGCAGATTGCGGAAAAGCAGAAGACGCCTGTGGGATATCCGATACCCCCAGGCTGTTTGTAACTCGCATATTCGACATGCGGTGAATGATAACGAGATAGATATACCGGCGAGCGACTAAATTAACTCGAACTTTGGAAAAGGGAGTTAATTAAAGCTATTGTTGGAGTCATGTTGGCATGTCGCGAAAGGCTATAACAATTATCAAAACCGAATACCTGTATAAGTACATCACACCTATATCTCCCCATATCTCGCACTCAAGCCCTATAGATTTGAATAATAGGTAATATAAGTTAATTTTGTTGCATGACCCCTTTGTTTTTCTTACTCGTTGCTTTGGTCTACCTTCTTGTGTAACTCCCTCATTCAGTTCACACTTACCCCAGTTTTGACATTGTAAACAGGGAGTAACTGAACCCACCTTGACGATTTACATCTGTCTTACATTGTCCCGGAGTTTTATCTACCGACCACGGCAACATCCCAATCATGATAAGTCTTCGGGTTACTCGACGGTTAGACCAAGGGAACTCCCCTTTGCCAAGACATACCTGTGTGAGCTAACTCGCGGTGTTTGTATTTATAGATTGAATCGCTTGGCTGATCGCGGGCGTGACCGTAGTAGTTTTGCTTACATATCTATATGTAAGGTTCGTGAAAGCTCAAACCCGCGAGCATAGTGTTACTCGATGAATCAATTAAGATTTTGTTGGGGGGTTATGATTTGTAGGGGCGTTTCACCTTTAATGCACTAGTAAACTTATAAATGTGTTATTTTAACATTGTCAATTGGTTGTGCACTATGCTATGTAAAAGTGCTGATGTGTCAGATACTTGGGCATATTTGTGCATCACCAAATTAATCTGCAGTCTTTACTTCGTTACAAATGCGTTCTTCAGAAACACGGAAAACTAGACACTGAGTTTTTGCAGCATTGTTAGCAGCGTATTGGTTTTATTTCAACAACGTTCCGTGCGTCACGGCAGTACATCAAATCTCCGATAAACCGAGAAGATCCGGTTTATCGGAGATTTGATGGTTAAAAGGACGTGAAAACTTCGTCTTCGCTTGTCACTAATGCCTAATAAATCTGTCAATATTAACTAATAACTTTAAACTGGAACTGACAGGTCTAAGTGTTCTGTCAAAATCAAACCGCCAATAAGTCGAATTCACATTTGAAAAACATCACACCCAAACTGTAATAATACAGCACCATGTTGCAACATGTAGTAGTGGTATTTTAATCAAAAAGCAAACAAAATAATTTGTAACCTGCAACCCACTCCGTGTTTCTGAAAAAAAGTAATTTCAAAATAATTTCCAGTCGCGCAGGTGTGAGCTTCTATGGTAATTTGGATAATTGTCCCGTTTATCAGATAAACGCGCCACCGCAGCCAGGATATCCCTTTGCTGCGGCTAACTTCAAGTTATAATAATTCATGCCGCACATTTCAATGTACAGCGATGAAGCGCTGAAGAATAATGCCTAGTGTTGCGACACGCGCGTCCGCTTTGTAATAACCGGTTCCTAACAACTGCGCGACATCAGTTCCGCTTCGGCACGGCAATTAGCTTTGGCAACGAAAAAGAAGTCGTGTCGCTTAGCATTGTAAAGGAAATTAACTACTTTTCCCACGTTTTAATGTCTAGTCTAACTTCTATCCCACTACGATTTTCTCCTATGTGTTATTATTATTAAAAAAACGCCCTTTGAAAGCGGAACATGAAGTTTTAATCGTTATAAAATATTTACAAAAAATGACTGTTTTATTGCCCGTCATTGTGTAATCCGAG
>CH002410.1:205631-239240 GCA_000149265.1 Ciona savignyi | reverse complement strand
TTTTATTTTCTCGGGATTCTGCTTGCCCTCCCTAGAATTTTACGTAATGACGCATTCCAAAAGTTGACATAATTTACGTTCCTGGTGAAGTACGAGAACGAAAGCGCATGCCAAGAGGTTCAAGTTGTTCGATATCTGAAAGCCCCTCATTTGTCATCTTCCAATAAACGCTGCTGTCACGGCCAAGCTGCGACTTTAACTTGATGTACTTGACATCTCTAGAAGGCTTAAAGACACTCAAAGCCAAAGTGTTTAACTTTGAGCTTAGCGCGGCCGAGTTGAATGTCTCAATGCCACTGAAATGTAATACCAGCACGTTTATCTTGGTTGTGTTTAGATTTGCCTTTCCAGATCTTTAATCTGTACCGGCTTATTTGTACGCAGTGTATTGATTTTATGGTCTTGTCGTGTTATTGTAGTAGCATAAAACTCAACATGTCGTTTAAAACGAGACTTGAAAGCCAAACGTTTATTATGAGTGCGAGTAGTGTGGAGATAGAAATCGTAAGTTTTGTCGTTGGTTGCGCCGCATTCCGATGATTTTTGCAGTTTCGCATCGTGTACATTATACCCTTGGGAGACGAGACGCTTTGGTTACAATACGCGGCAAAGTACGCGATTGCACCACCGTCGCCCGCTCCCAGTATTCGTTGAAATGAATGGAATGTGTTCCCGCCCCATACCCTCGTATTAATATTAAACTGGAGCGCCAGCGATTTCCCAGCTGCGCAAATGAATTGTTAAATTGACATACCTCGCCATTTTAGTCAAATTTTAGGAAGTTGGGCAAAGAGCAATACATCACTATATTTGGGCATTTAATTTAATTCACCCAAAATCAACAAATCGTCAAACACCTTGTCTGATACGTCACGGTCTCACGGCTTAGTGGATAAATTTGTCGGGGTTCGTCTGTAACCATTAAAGCGTGAAAATGTGGGTTATCAACTGTTTATACCTGGCTGTGAAACGGAAATGTTTTTATTAGAAATTCTGGACTTGAATTTGTCACTTCGAACGGTGGTTTGTACGAAGTAGATTTAACCTATTGTACCCCGGTCACGTTCAAGAACGATGAAAAAAGTTGAATGAGTCAGGTACGCAGACTCGCCAGGCTGGTCGTTAACTTCTTTAAATCTCAATTGTTCGCTGGGAAAGTGGTTCAGAGCCTCTAATTATGGATTAGGTTGACGCTGGTGAAGGTTTTCTGCAGTTTGGCATATTGGTTGCCGGCGGAATACTCATTACTCAGTCTGAGTTTCACTTAACACAAGCATACCCTCCTTAAGCTCGCACTGTACTTTCACCGTCTGAGCCGGCGAGAAACTCAAATATTGGCTGATGGAGATGCATTGTCCAGGTGCCCGTGCTTTCTGTGTACTCACCACGCACTTATAAGCCACTTTCGCCAGTCGGACTATGGCGGCCCGCGTCGCTCAGTTGTAAACAGACCAGTATCCATCATCTTAACTATACAATTTGCTAAATTTACGCACCAAAAATCTCCACAGAAAGATAGTACAGAGAATAGTACTTAATTACGCAGCCCAGCGAAGTTTTGCAAGATTCTTACTATGCGGTCGATAGTATTAAACTTATACTAAAGTCGAGATATGAAATAACGGTTAGCTTAGTTTTGAGGATAATTGGATAAAAGTTGGTTGTTTAAATATGCACAAAAGTAAGGTATTGGGGTTTTAGTAACACGAGGCGTTCAAGTATACTATACCAATAGTTTAATTTTTAACTCGGATCGGTGCTCCATATCGGTAATATCGTTCAATTTTCAACAAGAATGTCGGTCATGACTAATCGGGGAATATCCGGTGACGTCATTACGAATCACAACCGCACACTTGTCACTTCAAATCATTGTTTGTTTGTTTGGTCGAGTGGCCGCTCGAGCGTGCTCACAGGTTAGTCATAACTTTCAGGAACGCATGTCTTTGTTTGAGAGGTTAAACAAATTACAGTAGTTCGTACATTCAGTGCGCTTAACATCCTCACGCTTTTCTAAACAAAAAACAATACATCAGATACTGTGCGTATCACGGTCACAGTGCCTAATTCCATGCTGGCACATCAAAGCTGGTGTGTATTACACATCTTTATCTATAGAAAGCGGTTTGCAGTTCAAGTTTACTTCCGGTATTCGTGGCCGGACCGCCGATACAATGTAACTCTGACTAAACGGCGGGCGATGTGGGTGTTGGCTTGTGGGTCATGACAAGTGGATAGGCACCGGTTGATTGTGGACTTAAATGTAGTTCCTTTGGGGCCTTTGTATAAACATTGCGTGAATTTGTGAGTTGGTCAATGAGAATCCGACGGCGAGCTTCCTAGTACACCCCGGTGATGTGTATTTTGCGGCTTTAATGGGATATGACTAAGGAACGATAAGGTAACTCGTCTTTACAACCCTGGAAAATATATTGAATGACTCATCTGACATTATAGTCGATATTGTCGATATTAAAGGATGTTGTGGAATTATGCTAGTGCCAATTTTCTATCCAACTTTCATTTTTGAAGCTGATATTGGACGTCATTGTTTTGTCCCGACACGCTTCGTTGCGCTTCAACGGGCTTAATGACAAGGCGATTGCGTGACGCATAAAATAAGGGGACGAGCAATTCGGTGTGGACTTGTCGTGGCCGTCTAGACGAGCGTAACGTGCGGTTCAGGTGCAGATGGACTTTCAATGAAGCCAGACAGGTAGAGGTCGTTCTCAGGGGTTAGGTTTTCACATATTTAGTCCACAGGTAGACCAGTTTTAGCGTTGGCATGTCGCCAAAGAATGACTAATTTTAAAAGGGTGTTTTTGGATTCGATGCGTTTGATTACTTTCGCTGATGTGTCCAAACAATGACGTGTAATTCTGATTACGCTGGATGCAAATTCCAAGTTTATCAAACATCCGCTCTCGTAAACCTATCGGGGAATTTACGAGTTGGACCAAAGGTACCTTTACAAATATGTTGTTGTCGAACAACTCGCTTTCCTTTGTTTATTCTTGCTGGAGGTGGAATGAATGAATGATTTATAAAGCATATCGTCCCGGCGTTTGTATGTTAATTGGCTTTTAATGCGGCGCCGTTTAATTTCAAACCTCGCGTTCCATCGGTAATGTTATACCGTATAAGGAAAGGCGTCTTGGTTCGGAATGCTGGATGCTAGCAGAAAGCTCATTTTGGACCTGTAAATTGAAAACGCTTTTCCCAATCTCTCGATGCAATTTAACGAAATGAAAAGTGGGGTTGTTTGTTAAACGGTTTGCGAGATTAGGTCGTTAAACAGGCTTTTTTGGCGAAAATGGTGATAACGCTTCTGGACACTTGATTGATTATTCGACAAATCGTGGAAACCGTGACAACATCTCACTGAAGACTTCGTGATTTGGACAAACCGTGATATCGAAAGTTTTAAATTTTATAGTGGACCATTGGTCTTTGGCGTCTGGCACGATTTTGAAACGACTAGAGGATCTTGAATGTCTTCTGCAAGCAATTATGTCGTCGAGCTGACGCAATAATTGTTTCGGACGTGCCCCAGCCAATAAAGTTTACGAGCATGTTCCAGAACCACCACGACTCGCAGTAAACGCGATAAACTTTGCTAGAAGCCACACAAACTTTGAACTCGTAAATTCTTGCAACTCGCAACTGTATGGTGACCGGGCGTGCAGGGCAATTTATAAATAGAAAGGGACATTTCACGACGACATGGTCTTTAGCATTGCGGGAATTGCCAACCCGAGGAAGGAAGTATTAGACATCCGCGCGTCAGAATAAGCATATGCAGAGCGGCGAGTGATATATGGTCATACGGTGCGCTTCCTCAGCGATTTTCCGATTCGGTTTAAATTACCACTGCAGTGGCAGGAGCAGCAGCAGCAGGTCGCAAACAGTTGCAAGCTCTGCGTGGATTGGCGCCAAGGTTGGATCTTCAGTTGAGATTACGATTGGATTAACTTTTCACCGCTGACCACGAAGTTAAACGGATTAATTGCACGAGGAGAAAAGTTATGTTTATAAAACCACGTGGGTGGTTAGATTGTAGTATTTAAGATGAAAACGTGTTATTGAAGCATTGGATCGCATTTGCGGCGATTTTAAAAACGAATAAGCAGATAATTAGCCTTCAAACTTGGTTTTGATATCTTGACTGGTATCGTGGTTATAAAGTTAAACTTGGCACGTTTGTCTGTATTATTTATTGGAAGTAGACTTGTGTGCTGTCTTATCGGTGTAAACAAAGAATGATTTGCAATAACAACGTTCTTTATCTGCCAGTGCGGGTACAATTGTTCGGTAATTGTCGATTGGCGCGAGAGCTGATTAGCGGGTCATTGTAATGTAACAAATAGAAAATGTTTACTTTTAAACATGGCAGTTTTGTTCGAGCACGCGCGAGCCATTACGTCACGACTAGCGATCGAGTGTTTACATTTCTTCGTATATAGTAATTAATTCGCCGGCGGCGAGGAAAACAAGAGAGCTAGGAAAGAAAGTCGATGGCTGGAGTTAAAATTCCGCCATTAGCTAGTAATGGTAGGGAAGGAATTAAGGTTAAAATTCGATGGCAATTTGATAATCATTTATTTTTTGAATTTATCGCAGTAGTGAAATGGGTGCTTGTAGTAGTAGTATGTGCCACTGCCATCAGTGTCCAAGGCGTTGCTGCGTGCACCACTACGAGAGCGAGAAGCAATCGTTGGATTCTGATTCATATCGAGCAAATGATTCCGAATATGCCGGCATTACAGAGCCGGATGCCCGCAAAAGAAACCAAGTTTCGACGGTGTCACCTGTACGATTAAATAGCAACAATGGCAGCGGTATTCACTTGGATCAAACCGACAACTGTCGGCGACGAACTAGCATTTGCCCGCCACGATTTAAACGCAGAGGATCGAGCGCAAATCGATCTACTCCGGGAAGAAGCTCCGTGCATTCTGGTCGAATATCGCAGCATCGTCGATCCTCGTTCACGTTTCACAATCCGCAAGACACACCGGCAGGTCCAACAGGACCATTGACTCCTTATCGGAGCAACGGCCGGAGTCTGAGCCCCCCGTTCCCGTCAGTTGAGGCACTTTCCCGGGGCTTAAATCGGAACGCGAATCGTCGTAGTGACTGCGGAACGCTAAAGATGACTTGGTGTATATTAAACCGCAGGCGGGCAGTAAAAGCGCAAAAATTGTGCCCAGTCATAAACAATCGAGTCCACAGCTCGGTAAACTCCCAAAACCGACTTTAAATTGCAAACGTTCGATGACTGGCCCGTATTTACCATTCAACATCGGTAAGTTTTTTTCCTTTCATCTTTTACATTTGTGTGACATGGGTTAAGCTGCTTTAGACTTATTCGCGGCAGAGGTTTCGGTGTACAATTATAATAATTACAAGTGGTTTAGTGCCTGTGCTTAAAATTCTTGGCGATAGAAGGCTTTTACAGTGCTACCCGGGTCACTGTCCACACAATAGCGGCGTGATGTCGTTACAAACCTACTGTAAGTGGCCTCTTGAACGCGGTTAAAACTAGCACAGGTGTCATCTGATTTATTGCCAGGTGTTTTACGATTTAGTAGGCACATTTTCCGAATTGATATTGCCAAATTTAGCGATATTATTTATGTTTCGTTCACGCTTAATAAGGATCCAGTGACAGCCTCGTTATATTTGTTTGTATAGCTGTCTAAATTTGATATGGTTGGCTGTTTTCTCGTAAATCACTATGATATATTGACCATAGCTCTTAAGGTCAACGCCGACTGGAGCGATCGGCAGGGCCTGCTGGTTTATGTTTAATGATACTTTAGCTTCTGAGTCAACGGCAGTGTATATCTTATTTAGACTTTTAACTTTAAGATAAAACTAAGTTTACCGAAATTTAGGAACGTTGCGTTATTCAATACTGTTTAACTTTAACGCCAAACCCAAGCCAAATATAAGCCAAGTATGTCGGTACTGTATTGGCTAACGTTAGATTATTATAAAACAAACACACAACAAATTGCATTGCGCTTTCGCTTTTCCTCGCCTTTGTTTATGGGGATATCAACTATGGCCTCTAGGTGTCAATTTAGTGTCCGGCGTGTCGAATGCATGTTAAAGTCGACAGTTAAAAGGTGGCGGGCAACGCAGACAGCAGGTGCGAGAGAGAATGTTGACGCTACCGTTTACGCCTGTAAGACATTCTTCTTAAATTCTGAGAACGCTTTTACTCCCATCCCCAGTGAGAGGAAATTCTATGATTTTCAGAAAGTGAGCAATAATCAGAATTATTTATCGATGTTATGTGAGTTAGGATCGTTTTTTTTTTCATTCTGCCATTTTGAAGGTGTCATATTTATTTTAGCTCTTTCCATTGAAAATGTAATCGAGAACACTGACCAGTTACGACTTGATACAGTAGCGAAGTAAGAGTAGTTATCGACACTCGTGAGATCGCGCTTTGTCCTTCCCTGGAAAATACCAACACCCATTCACCACGTCAATCAAGTTGGGTGAATGTAGCATCGTTTCACATGTTGCGAACGTGTTGACACTCTAGTATCTATGCGATCGAACGGGTAGGATTTCGTCGAAAAACAATCGCTACACATTGGTATTCATTCAGCGCAGGTTCGCGATCTTTAAACTCGGCATCTCTTATAAGTTCTCGGAAGTCTTAGCCACCCCCTTATTTTATAAGCACAAACTGCAATGTTAATGAAAACTCTTCGCATATTTATCGCCATGCGTCATTTTTTGGTCAAAGTCGTGTCGAGATATAATCTGTTACTATAGGTTGCGTAAATTTCTAGATTTGTCTATATTTTCGTGGTATTTGCTCTAAACCTATATATAAACGAGGGGGGCTTCATTTTAAAGGACTGTAATTTAAATATTTAATATACTATTATACGAAGTGAAACATGATATGGTTATATGGTGGTAGAATATACCTGTATCCTATACTTATAGGTTATTGCTTTTAGAATTTTAAACCATAAACGTTCTTATAAATAAATACATTATATAAATACCGCGTGAGTTCATGATCTAAGTCTAAGTGGTCTTTTTGTAAGTGCGGCAAATTCCTCGCCACTTTAAGTTGTTTCTTCGAAATAACAAATATCGAGTTTAAAGCGAGTTGAAAAACACTTTAAACAGTGCCAAAACACGCGTCGATCTTAAGTGTTTATCAGTTTTCCGATGATTTAAATCCAGGTTGGCAGTATTTTTAGTCAAATCACTTCTGTTGAGCACGACGATAGAAACCTAATCCAGTGGCGCTGATCAAGTGAATAGGATGAGTTTGTTTATCGCCGTCACCCCCCGAATTATGGTTTCCCTGAGTGACTACTAACCCTGTACAGCAACATAGTGTATTTCAGCATGTTCAGTTACTGGTTTGACTGGGTTGCAGAATATAATTGTTAAACCAATTATACTAAAGTACACCTGCAGGATGTGTACTGTAAGGTAATTGCTTGTGAAAACGATAGCCGTGGTCAAAAGCGAATGCTCGGTTTTAGTCGTATCAATAAGGCAAGGCATATACAGAGGTGTATATATCAATAGATCTATAGAAAGAATGTCGATAACAGATTATGATATTGAGGTATTAAATTAGACGGTTCGCGTTTCGATTTAATATCATCACCGCATCATCGTATTCCCTGTGTAAACGGCTTTTAATCGATAGATACCGAGCACAATATATCGAGTATATCGTCCTAACCTAATTTTAATGGGTTTTATAGAGACGTCTACACAAATCCCATTATTTTGCAATGATATATAGCTGCATACTTCAGATAAAATAGTTATGCGGATAGTGGGTATTTTTACAGCAAGCATAGTGTATCGAGAAATGACGTTAAATCTCTTATTCGGTAACACAAACAGGATGGATATACGAGCTTGGTTACCCACCGTCGCGTAATCCTGGAGTAGAAATTGCTATTTTTACCATCCGCTAATAGTCTAATGGTTAGACATACGATACTACTGTCATGAATTTATTTCGATAAATTGAATAATTCGAAAAATGCCCGGTTTTCCCAAGCCGCAATTACGCGCATGTTATTTTGATTGAATTAAGGTAAAGTCTCTCGTGGTTCCACGCGACGGTGAGAACGAATATATCACAATCCAGCTTCAAAGAAGGCTTTACGGCTGCAGAAGAATACCGCAGATATGTATTCCCTGGCTGTCTGGGCGCTAATGTATGTATTCCGATTCGTTCCGGCTTCCTAATCTCGCCATTCGCCCGCAGTGTTGCCAATCGATGAGACGCACAGGATAGAATGCTGTAGTTCGCGCTACTTGACGTAACAGAACTGAAACACAGGAAATGCTTTCACGTAAAGACAGTTATCGTTAAAGGAATTTTACTAGTTCGAGTTGGCATCTTGCATTTTATTTTTGCAATGTTTGTTCGGCTCCTTCTTATTAATTAAATAGGTAGTTTTAGTACTGCATTATGTTTAATACCTAGAGCAAACTTGCGGTTAGATCAGGTGTTGTAAGCGTGGTCGTTTTACGCGGCCTTTAGCGTTGAAACGTGACTCATAAAATTTATAGGTTTAAGTAGAGCATTTGGGATAAAGTAAGGCTTTGGCAAACCTAGTTATTCAATGTTCTAGTGCCCCACTTTCGCATTGGCCGCCCATAACGTCGTGACACGAGATCTGAAAGCTCTAATGCGAAGTTAAAACTATAAACTTTTGTCAGAACAGCGGTGTGTTTCCACCCAAGGGATTAGATGAGCTTCGGGAATTCGACTTTTGTTTTAACGTTTCGAGTTTTCTCAGACGCCCTGCGAAGCGTAAACAGACGGGTATTGAGTTATGTATCAATCCGCCGACGCGGTGTAGAGTTTTAAATGGAAGTCCAAAGCCGCTGTAAATACAGAACTCACAGCAGGGAGGGATTTACTATGCCAGCATGAAAATTGCCCGCCACGCGGAGGGAAATTAAAACGTCTGCCCTCCATTACAGTGGAGACAAATGAGATGTAATTGAATGCCGTCGCACATTAGGAAGGGAGCAGCCAGCAGTACTCCACAGTTTTATGCAGAAACCGCCATTTCTTTTATACAGCTCAAGATACTAGAAAGAAAGCTTTATTTTGTAAATGTTTTGTGTTTGAATACAGATTTAAATACAGATGAATGTTCTACACGCTTTCGTTAATCGTAAGTTATGTTTTCATGTCATTAGGTTTTAACTTAGCTTGCAATTTATTTTTAATTTAACAGAACAAGTTATGATATTTTTTTTCTTAAGTTACCGCTTTGCTAAATTTTGGTTGGAAATTACAAAAAAAACGCTCAAACAAGAAATTGACAAGTTTCTTTTATTTATATATATACGTGACCCTTACCTAGAACTGTTTATACTGTAACCAAAAGTACCATGCTCTTTGGTTAGCTTTAACCGAAAGAAACTACGGTAGGACCATTTCTAATACAGCTTGAGAAAATTGTGTAAAACCGCTGGCTAAGTAGAAGTTATGCTTGCAGAATTAGAAAGTGACCCCCATCGATCATACGCCGAACTTTTGTTGGCTGTACTTTTCACCGTGTGTGTAAACAGGCATTGTAGCTAGAGAAATCTGGAAAGGAAGTGTGTTCGCCAGCGAATTTCCAGTAATCGGTCTGAGAATGCAATTTGCCCTTTGTACCTTAATGCTATCAGAAATGACAAAAACAGCAGCAGTAGACGCATTGATAAGTAATAAATCTAATACGCTTAGCGCTCGTTCACGTCTGCAAGGCCCTCAATCTTTCCGCTTCATATGCTACAATATATATCGCAACAGATGGCATGCATCGTTGACACGTCTGGCGCAAACGCCATTAAAGTGGATTTTATTTTCAACATTGAATTAATTTCGTCATGACAAGGATTCTGCTGTGATTATTGTTCGTCATTTTAGCTTGCACCAGTCGTTTCGCTGTAAAATGTTTTGGATGCATTAAAAAGTTGCACGATTTGTCTCTTAAAGTGGCCTACATCTGTGAAAAGTAATAAAACGTGGTCATCAATATTTTAAATAGTGACACCGCATTTCCCTGCATAGAAAGGGCGAAACTTTCTTTGCCTTCTCTTTTAAAAACTCTGTAATCCCGACGCGAGCTTGGTGTATAATAATAGGAAGGGTGGAGACCGCCTGGCTCATTTAATAACTTCTAAATCCCGTTCGCACTTTCCCAATCTGGCTTTTTGAGGGGACTTAAAGGCCGTAATCCGCTATAGTGTACACAAACGATTTGGATTATTCGGCCACAACCAGCGGAACTGTTTATCGGCTTACTGACCGGCAGTGAGAGACGACGAAGGATTTTCAATGAATTTGGATATCCGTTATTGCGTCCATTACTTTTCACATCAGAGTTTTAGAAGTAGGGTGCAGTAGAGTGAGTAGACTACTGTCTGCAACCATTGTTAAGTTAAATTGTTTTAATCGTTTCGGTACAATGCTTAATCGTGATCCAAAAAAATCTTAAGTGCATATTTCCCTTGAAATCGCGCAGAGTATATTTCCCATGGGTGACCAACGTTTTAGTTCCAATTGCCAAAGTCCAGGGCTCGATACACTTAGCGCTCAAAATCAGAGAAGTCGATAAAAATAAAATATCGGAAATAATATTAAAGGTCGTTTTTTGATCTAAACTTAACACGGAATTAAATTAGGCACCGTTTTAGTTAATCCCTATATGTGCAGGCAGTGCCAGACCACTGTGCAATTGTCTTTAGTACAACACCTTAGAATAAACGGGGCAACTTTTATAACAAACACGAGCTTTTACTGAGTCTGTAATACTCAAGTATTTGCGCTGTGATAAAAAACAAACTAGTCGTCAGTGTGTTATGTACTGGAGAGATTTTAATTATCGGATATTCACAGGAGCCGATCGAATGAAGACAAACAACAACGAATCATACGTACTATCCGCCAACTCGCCCGCCGACATGGAAGAGTGGGTGAAAGTAATCCGAAGAGTCATTCTTTCTCCGTTTGGTGGCGGTAAGTGGAATGGTTCTACTTATCATAATTTTTTGCTAGCTAGTGTGTACGATCGTGTGGCCGAATGGTTAATGCCACCGATACATATACCGACTTACCTGCAAAAAAAACGGTCTTAGCAACGAAACCATTATGGGTTCGAAACTAAGTCCGGTAAAAAAATATATAGTTTATATATATATATTGCTAGCTAGTGAAAAAACATCGGCAAAAGCGTTTATATATTATATGAATTTTCGTTGAAACCGAAGATTGTGAAGGATTCTGTGATAAAATTGTGAACCGGTCGATTTTACGTTAACAACACAATTTTCATCCCGTTAAAGAGTTTGTTCAACGGAGAGAATCCTATTTCGTTCTCAGGAATCTTCGGGCAGAAATTGGACGAAACGATGCGGCACGAACGTCGCCTCGACTCGTCCGGATGCGGCACGACGTCCACCGGATCGAGGACCAGCAGCCGGGGCTCACGACGCCAGGCCCCCATCATCGTGGAGAACTGCGTGGAATTCATCCGCAACCACGGGGGGCTCTCGGAGGAGGGGCTTTTCCGACTCCCGGGACACGCCAACGAAGTCAAAGAGCTGCAGGATTCGTACGACATGGGCGACCGCCCGGTTTTTCCCGGGTATGTGTTACACCGATTTTGCACCAGTATACTAGAAACTAAATATATATTTTCTTTTATACTTGATGTTAATTTGGTTATATTATTAAAGTAAACATGTTGAACTTACATACAGTATTTAGAAATTACAATAGAAGCAAAATTAACTCTTGGCGAGAAATTTTTTCCCGAACCAGCTTAAATAAGATACCTTTCCCACCTTTACGGTTCCTTAGAAATGGACAGCCACCGAAAATATTTTAGGACAGAACAAATGTAATAAATCTTCCTTTTGTAGGACCACGGATGTTCATACCGTCGCCTCCCTGCTCAAGGGTTACCTGAGAGAACTCCCGGAGCCGGTCATCCCGTTCGACCAGTACGAACCGCTCATCTCCTCCGCGAAATTGTTGTCCGCCAACATGACTGATGACATCAACGACAAGAAAATTGCGGAGTCGCAGAAACTCTTCAACGAGCAGCTGAAACTACTTCCCCAGTCGAACTTCGAACTTCTCAGGTAAAAACGGGGGTAAAAAAACTTCTCCGGTAAAAAAACAACACTAAAAGAAGGGAAAGTGGGAAGGAAGGAAGAGGGAAACTGTTCACTAAAACTACAAAAACTAATTCCAACCCTGCCCTACACACTAATCTCAACCCCAGAACTTACACCAACCCCAACTTTAAAGCTAACTCTAATGCCCTTATCTTTATTTTAGTTAGAAGTTTTCCGCCTTTCCTCTTTCCCTTCTTTTAGTTTCCCCCCCCCCCCCAAACGACTTTAAATTAGAATGCTCTATATTTGCGTGACCCAAAAGGCATTTTTATATGTAACCAATATTACTTAATTACACAGTATAAACCATCTCTGTATATTTTTTGTTGCGAAATTTGATAAACAGACTTTTTTTATTCATCCCACAGGTACATTTGTCGTTTTCTGGACGAAGTTCAGCTTCATTCCAGCGTAAACAAAATGGACGTGTCGAACCTGGCCATGGTGTTCGGTCCGAACATCATGCGCTCGAAGCAAGAGGACCCCATGCTTATGATGGCCGATGCCAGTTACGTACAAGAAGTTATGAAACAGTTCATATCGAACCACAAGTGGGTAGATTATTTGCGTATGAATCATTGTAAATGTTGTGCATTCGTGTTATTCAGTATCTCTTTTAGAAAATGACAAGCAAATCTTTATGTTTTTCTTTGTTTTTTTCGGCTATAATTTAAATACAGGTGCATATAAACCGAAATAATAGTTTTCATTTTATAGATGTGTATAAATGTTAACCAATTCCAACCATTTCATACAGAATGCTCCGAAATAAGGTTTTGTACCTAATTTTGTTCCATTTTCAGAATATTCTTCCCTGACAATCCTGAACTGAACCCCGCTGCACCTTCGATACCTGACGTGGCTGTTGATGCGGAGGGTATTCCTACTGATGCAGGCTTCGGAACCCTCACCTCTACCGTCTCCCCCCTCGGTACCTTGGGTCAGCGACACGCCACCGACGACAGTGGAACCGGCAGCCTGGGTCCAACCCCCGAGAACACGTCAAAGAGGGCAGCGCCCCCGGTCCCCGCCCACCCACCGCCGCTTAGGGGAAAACCCAACAAACCGATTCGTCGAAAGATCAGCGGGTTGGAAGTCGAAACCAACGACCAACGGAAATCTTTCTACGATAATGTGACGGCTTCTTCACAGGCGGGAAGTGACGTCACTCCTAATAAAATTTCCTCGCGGGTGAGCGATTGGCGACGAAGCAACGGTAGTGGTGATGCCCCTAGTGTTTCGGTTCCAACAGAAGAATCGTTCTATGTAAACAACGTAAGCACCCCCTCCGTACCCTCTGTGAACGTGTCCGATTCCCCGCGCTCGTCCACGAACGCCGTCGCTGGCAGTGTCTGCGGCCGGGATTCCTTTCTCTCAAATCCCGCTGAAGAACCGCCCTCGTCCCGATCCCGCGTCGGTCGCCCCAAACGCCGTATTCGCTCAATAGATGAAAATCTCACCGACGAAGAATCGAACACCGAATCTGTTCCGCCGGACGACCGAGCTTTCTCCACACTGTCAAGCCACCGAGGCAGCATACCACATGAACCGGACATTCCCAGAATGGAAATAAGAACAAGTGCCCGGAGTCGGTCTGATCTTGCAAGTAGATCTTCCGTAGGTTCCAGCGACGGGGCCTCCCCTTCCATGCCGAAAATCCCATCGAGACCGCACAGACGAAACAAAACTTCCAGCCAGGTATTTCCCTCTACCCCCATCTAACGGTAGACGTATTTAGAATATTATTTAGGTTAAACCAATCGCCTTTCGCAGAACTCCAACAGTCGTCCAAATTCAAATGCGGAAACGGATATGACGTCCGCCAGTGCAGCGGTTCGCGATCGTGACGCCATTCTCCCAAATTCGATGAGAACGTCGCACGTGATTTCCTCAGGATCGACGAGCGTATGCGGTCGACCACTGTCATACAAGGAAATGGAAGAACATGTTAAAATCCTGCAGGTAACCTTTATTTCTAATTGTGTATTCTGCTTTTTATTCGCTGGTAATTATCCATGTTCGATTTTTTTCTTCTGTGGAGAGAGTTCTAATTTACTAAATCGTTTATTTTTAGGAGGAACTCCGAAAACAGAGGATCGAGCACGAGAAGAGATCGCGGATGCTGGAGGAGCATTATATAATGAAGATGAAGTCCTCCACTTCCGTTTTCCCGTCATCCCCGACCTCGGCCGTGCCTAGTGACTTCCTGCCGCGAGCCAGGATCGGCTCGAATACGGAAGGTAGATTTAAAAGTTTACTTTCGAAAAATTATTCCGAACTGCTTATACTTTTTGCTTTATTCACGTTTATTTATAAATTTACCATTTTAAAGTTAAATTAAAAATTTCTCGTCAGAATCACTCCCCGATTCCTGCACAACTTCTTTCCTGGACCAGCAACTTGATCATTCATTACTGAGCAGGCAGCAGAGCACAGATTCGTTGTCTGAACTAAAGTAAGTGAAGGCTGCTTGTGTAAATGCTTCTCTGTGGTTCATGTGATCGCTTCTCTTGGGAGTTCTTTACTTAACATTAATTTTTGCGCATGGTATTCTATACACCTCTTAAAATTAACTTGTTAGAAAAAATCCCAATACTGAAAACCATGTTTTAACTGTTTTGGCTTTAAAGATTTCAAACACCGAGTTTGCCGCAGTACTTATTACGTCGTCGGGTTTCGTATTATTATATCCTCCCGTCTAACAGGTACCGCGAAGAAGTGAAAAAGCACGCAATGACTCGTATCAAGTTGCGCAATGCGGAACGCGGCTTGAAGCAGTCCGAGGAAAGGAATCAGCAACTGCAGAAGGAAATGGAAGAATTCTTCAACACTTTTGGAGGGTAATTATTTGTTTGGAATTGTTTTACAGTACTGTGTTTTTGTGTGTCTCCCTTGTAACAGTAAAAAATCACGTTTCAAATTGCGTAGGGTAGAACACACTTGGGAATTTCAAAAATTATGCCATGGTGTAGTTATGTTTAACGTTTCTGTATAGTTGACCGTACTTTTACACGGTTGTGATTAATTTAAAAATAGGTGATATGTCCGTATTTTTTTTTATATCTGCAATTGTTTTTAAGTAGATTTTCCTCTACGATTTTGTCGACCTATTCTAATTTTAATACCAACAATTTTAAAATTAGAACCTATGGACCCTTCGACAGGTCCGTATCTGTATGCCGACCTAACGATCATTTAATTATTTTGCAGGATGCTGGCAAACAATATGTAGTTGTCAAATCTTCCCCCCCATCAAGTTACTGTTCTACAATTTGCCGCTGGGCGGTGAAGACTTATTTTAGCGATTTATTGTGCAATCATTACTTATCCATTCGGGGATACATCGTGGGACCTCGTTCCGTGCTCGTTGCCGTATACAATGGAATCCCCCATTTAGTTCAGTCATATACAATGTGATTACCGCGTAGCTCAGGACGGACTGGTGAACGCCGTCGTAATCCACGCGCGCTGTCGTTCTTTGGTTCCAAACCACCATGCAAACCAACGATGTAAAATTTTTGTTCAGTATTCTATCCACGCTGCTGGTGTACTACTGACTACTTGTTCGCTGTGTTTCGGCCGAGGCCGACTATTTAGACGGATCACGCTTTATTTCTTCCATATGCTGCACTGTCGCCCGTGGCCCTTCAAGGCAAGTGGGCCTTCCAAGGAACAACACGCACTGTGTGGAAAACGACTGTGCAACTGCTCCACAAAATGCATGCCGTTTCGTGGCTACTTTATTCTTTGTATTTATTCGATAAAACCGTAAACTTTTTCCCAATAGGTCGAGCTCTTGTTGTTAACAGTGTTTCGCCGTGCGTGCATTCCACTTTCAAGTTTCATTTCCGGTATGATCGAAATAAAACGTTTAAACTAGCATCTTGTTTTGATATATTTAAAGTATACTGAAAAACAAATTGGGAGTGTGTAATAAACATTGCAAAGTAGACCTCATAAAGGATTAAAGGTATATGGCTAATCTGGCTCAAGTTAGGCGGGGCTTCTTATTACACTTTTTACCTCATCCTAACTAAACCATTATTTATGGTTACTAACAATGCATCTTGCATTCCAAACAAGTGCCTGAACTTATACTTAAAGCGTTAAAACCAAAACCAGCAAAATCACAAAGGTACACGGTGACGTCATTGATCGTCCCTGATCGCTGATGTAAAACGATATAACGCATCTGCTATTTTTCCATTCAAGGGGATAACATAAATATGCTTTATCATAAAGCGGTATAAATACACAGCTGCTGTTGTTTGATTACCTTATACCGATGCGTATATCAAAAGTACACTTACAGAAGGGCATAGGATAAATAGGCACATTTATGGCAATTTGAATATGTTTAATATAGGCTACTATTTAAGGAGAAGGGTATTTAGACTTCCGAGCATTTAAATCCAGGTTAAAAATAAGTGTGCTTTTTTTTCTAAATTGTCATCGGAAAAACTTAAAAATACGCGTTACCAGCTGTAATTACATACAAATATACGGTTGTAAATATATACAAGTTAAAATAAATATACTTTTTAGCTGCAACAAACTATCTGGAACGCCAGATACCCAACATGAATCTGACAATAACATATATTGTGTAATAAACAGGAATAACAAGATCGGTAGGCTGTGTTACCTTATAGGGACTAAATGATCTGTGTATACAATACAAAACTTGTGGTTAGTTACCCTACTTGCATAAACATATAACCTACAAAACATGTTTTACAAATAGCGGTGAATAAACAAGTGGTTTCTAATGCTCTCTAGTTTTGTATCGTTTTTTTTTAATTATTTAAAATGAAATTTTCGTGTGTGACTAAAAAAACACCAAAAATGAAATATTTATATGCTCTTGATAGCAAGGTTGAATCAATAACAAAAAGTAATTTATCAAAAAAGAACAGTCAACTCAAAAGTTTTACTGTTTTTTATTTATAAGGGCAGCACTGTGTTTTCAACTTAATTTTGTACATCAACTAAAAGGTCTGCACGAACGAACACTTAATTATTTACAGGAAAGTTAAAGGAAAATATGATGTCAGCTGATGTATAGTTGATAATTTCTCCGAAAAAACAACTGTGCACTGGTGACTACCTTTGTATCGTATAATATTATATTTCTGACGGTCTTGTGCATGTTTAGTTGCTGTTTATTGTTACATTGGTAGACGCCTGAAGTGTACACTATTATACAAGCGACGTGCTTGTTGCACCGATCTAGAAAGTAGCGATTATGTACGACATTGATCATGTATTCCTAGTCGTTTTGGTTGACGTTGTAATAATAGATTACAAACAAAATCTAACCAATCCCCCCCCTCCTCTCAGCAATTATAACTATATTGATAGGGGACTATATGTAAGTTAAGGTAGTTTCAACAAATAATCATGAACTTCTTTAGTCTGTGGTTCATTGTCTGTGGTTTGATCACGTCTGTATCAGGTAAGAGTTTTAAACGAGGTTATTTTGTAATTTTTACCGTCACGAAATTTCAGAAGTGCAGGCTTCGACAAGCGGAAGTTTTAACTTGTATCTTTCATCTGATTCTCCGAAGAAAAGGGCGTTTGTCATCTACAAGTTGTGTCTGGATTCTGTACCGGTTTTCGCGGACGCAACAGTTCGGATAGAAGATCCCGACCTACCACACAAATTTAAGGTCACGGTGGAAGAAATTAGAATAAACGGACTTTGGGTTGAATTGGAACGAACAGACCAGTCCACAGGCTGGGAAACGGATCTTATTATCGATTGGCGGTTTTACCCAAGTTAGTAAATTCTTTTTGACAACAGAAAAGGACACGTGATGATTACTCCAATTATATTCTGTCTGCTTACATTCATATGTGTGTAAGTTATAGCCCAGATTAGCCACGACTATATGTAAAAAAATTACAATGCTCTGTTACCTAACAACCGTGGGTTTCCACACAAAAAATGGTGTTTTCACACAAAATACTAAATAAAAAACACAATAAAAACATAAAAACATAAAAAATTAAATTAATTTTATATTATTGCGGGCTTTTCGGGGATACTTTAATTAATGTATTTTTAAGTGTTATTTAATTCTTTTTTTTAATTTGAAAGGAATTACCGTTTCCAGATCTTAGACATCAAAAAACTAAGAATATCGACAATAAAACGTTTAAAATGCGAGAAATAGTGGAGTTTTCCTGGCTTTATTTTCCACATTTTGGCACTGCAAACCTATAATACATATTAACTAACACTTATGAAAAGTTTATTTTCATTTATTCTATGAGTTAAAGCAGATTGATCACTGCATGGTTTGTGTGCGATAGAGTTATCGTTTGTGCTTTTCTCATTTTATTTACAACAACTTTCCTTACAATATAAAGTGAAAGTTTCTTACCTGTTCCGAAAGATCGGCTCTTTTTTAGAATAATCGGTGCTGAACAGTCAAAAAACGGCCTTCGTGCCTTATTTTCTCGGGTCTGTCGTTAACTCAGAATTTTTCACTGACTGCAGAAACAAACGGTCGTTATGAACTTAGTATAAGATTAGATAACCGGTATTAGGTAAGAATAGGATAGAACATTCATGTTTACTTTAACCAAGGACAATCTCGTCAGATCACCTCGCGCCCATCGTCGTGTTACCGCGGAGCTATTTTGCAGTGTGTTGTGTATCATTCACACGTTCCTTCAATTTGGTAGAACCCATTTATTCGCTGGGTTCAGGCATTTTCCGTTAAGTTGCCCAAGTACACAACGAACTAGCTATAGCAACCTTTCGGTTGAAAGGCTTTGCACTAAACCGCCAATCTAAGCGGTCGGGTAACACGTTCGCTTCGTTAGGAAATATAGATAAACAGTTATAACAAGGATTCGGTAATTAGGGAACCCATTAGTTTTTTTGCTGAAACAAATGTGTTACTTCCGCGGGTGAAGTAACGGGGTTGCTTTGGTTTGAAAATAACTCGTATCGAATAAATGAACGGACAGTTTGTTTCCTCGAATTATAATTTGCGATCAGGGTTCAAACGGTTACAGATGCGGAACGGAGGGGTGCAGGGACAATATTAGGTGATACGGGAACGATTTGGACGGAGATACGGGGATGATACGGTTTTCTGTGAATTAAAAATAAAGGGACCAAAATCAATAATTGACGGGTGTACGTATGAAATAGTAAACAATTACACTCACCAAACTTTGGCTTTAGAACCGCAACGGAAAAATACGGTATCAGATAAATTACTGTGCTGCAGACTGTACGGTGACTGAATCAAAAAGAAAGCATGTTTTAACACGCGGTCGGGTATGGATATTGTCACACAAACTACCACTGTGACGTAATTTGGTTGTGGTGCAATTTATGATTTATAATAGACATCAAATAAACATTAATTGGTCGAGATATCTTACAAAATGTTAAACAAGTTTTATACAACATACCAGGATGGGTTGGTTAACTAGAACACCCAATCGTTTCTTAATGCATAAACATTTCAAGTGGAACTTATTTATTTGTGTAGCTTGAATTTGAGAACCAAATGACGTATGATTAAAAAAAATTAATACAGATGGTCTAAATATGTTACAATTACAGTTTTGGACGGGAAAGAGTGGTATATACCGGGTAATGGCTTTATGTACCGTGTATTGTCATCTTGGATGAGTTACAACGCCTCTCAAGTAGCTTGTCGCAATATTAACTCGACTTTAGCTGTGGCTGGTGTAAAAGACATCAATGTACGAGAGTGAGTGAAGTTGCATATACGTACATACATCATTTTTTTAATTCCAATGTCACCCATTTATGTTTGTATCATAACACATACAAGAATAAACTTATTGTATACACGAACAAACCATATAATGCAAGACATGGACTTGAAATCGATACTATTTTACTCCGAAGGAAAATCTTTACCTACAACAGAGCGAAGTTTCCTGGGCAAACATTGTTCCGCAGCAGGCTTTGGATAGGATTCACCGACCGCGCACAAGAAGGCCAATGGGTTTGGGAAGACGGAATTCCGCTTCTGAGTAGCCCAGCTAACTGGTATCTTGATAACCCAGCCGGAGGAACGTTACAGAATTGTGGAGAAATTTATGATGGTCAATTGAACGATTATTTATGCGATTCAGCCGATACGACACGCCCGTTGTGTGAACGCGCTTTCGCAGTATAAACTTTATTTGTATAGACCCACTTTTACATTATACAGCACATTTATTTAAATATATTGGTACCTGGATATAGCTTTCTATAAAAATCAGTCACTATAAAATTCGTAACTTTAATGGTTTTCCGATTTATTAAAATGGATTTGTATGTGTATAATTTAGAAAGGAGATGCATTATACTGTAGTCCAATAAAAGCATGTCTGACAAATAACAATTTGTATTTCTTTTTTTATCCTTTCTTTCTGTAAGTACTTTTGTGCGCCGAAAGTTACACACTGGAAGAGGTGACTTTTTTAGGGTATGGTGTGGCGTGGTTGGTGTGAATAAAAATATTAATTTTTTGTACGATAAAAATTTACGTTACATTTAAAAGTTGCATGAACAGATTATCATTTCTATACTATGATGAGCATTCTTTAACACAATATAGAAAACTTGATCAAATACTGGTAAGTTTAATTACATACGAAGGGTTGCTAGTCGGTTGTATCTACCAACATTGTCAGAACCAGAGTATTAATTATAAATTGAAGGAACTTGTGATTCATAAATTGAAGGAACGTCTGATTCATACACAACACAATGTAATATCTCCGGTAACCCGACGTTCGGCGCGAGTTGATCTGACGATTGCCCGTGTTTTAACGTCCCCCTTGGTTTTCCCATTCACTGCGATAAACATGAATATCATATCACTGCTCACTAAAATTACAAAAACTAATTTAAACCCTGACCTAAACACTAATCTCAACCCAAGAACAAACCCTAACTCCAATCCCATGTTTCAAACTAACTCTTATGTCAAAATCTTTTTTTTAGTGTGCAGTTTCTTCTTTCCCTTCTTCCCACTTTCCCTTTTTTAGGTTTTCCCCATGTTTTACATTGAGTTTTTTTTTACCCTAGTATGCGTTTTGCGTCTCTTGTCTGAGTTTGACTATGGAACTTTCGAAAAGCATATCAGTTCTTACGCTTGTCTTTGAGCTGATACTTGTTGTTTAGAAGTAATAAGCCAAACAAATAATAAAATCGATTTGTTAATTTTATACCAAGCTAAAAACAGTCTAGTATGTGCACAATTTAAAATGTTAACATTGTTAAATTTAAAATCACGGTTGTTCAATCTCTACATTTGATTGTAGAAAACCATTTTTCAAATAAAGAAATTGCAACATACAACCATGACGAGTTTTTAAACAAAGCCAAAAGCAACCAAGTAGCAGTTTTTACAATATAACAACAGCAACATATGATTATTTTCCCATTGCAGATTAGATTGTGCTATAACAAGTGCCATAACTTTTAATTTAATTTCATCATATTTTTTTACATATATCTGTAAGTACGATTTCTGCTTTCTTAGCAAAAAATCGTTATATTTACGTGCTGTGCAATGTGGGAACGGAGGATAAAAGGTTCTGATACATTTGAAGTTTATATTCCGAAAGCACGTTCACACAAAGGGCGTGCCCGTTTTGTGGAATTGCATAAATAATCATTGATTCGACCATCATAAATTTCTACGCAATTCTGTGACACCCCTCCGCTTGGGTTACCAGGATACCAGTTAGCTTGGCTACTCAGGAGCGGGGTTCCGTCTTCCCAAACCCATTGGCCCTCTTGTGCACGGTCGGTGAGACCTATCCAAAGCCTACTGCGGGATAACTTTTGCCCAGGAGACTTCGCTCTGTTGTAGGTAAAGATTTTCCTTCGAAGTAAAATAGTATGGATTTCAAAAAAATAAGTCAATGTCTTGCATTAAATGATTTGTTCGTGTATGATCAGTTTATTCTTGAAGGTATGATACTACAAACATAAATTAGTGACATTGGAATTAAAAAAATGATGTATGTACGTATATGCAACTTCACTCACTCTCGTACATTAATGTCTTTGACACCAGCCACAGCTAAAGTCGAGTGAATATTGCGACAAGCTACTTGAGAGGCGTTGTAACTCATCCAAGATGACAATACACGGTACATAAAGCCATTACCCGGTATGTACCACTCTTTCCCGTCCAAAGCTAAAATTGCAACACTTTAAATTTTGTTAACACCTAACGACCGACCCATCTTTTAATAATGAAAGCCGGCAAAATTGGTCCATCTGTATTTAATATTCTCTTTGATCTCGCGACATTGCATGCTCAAATTTGAAAAAGCCTATAGCAGATCATTTAGTCACATCTAGGCTTTGTTAGCTAAGTCAATCAACTATATATTGGGCATTGCAATTATTTCCATTCAGAAAAGTTACCTGACAACCATAAAAATATCAGCAGGCAGAATATAATTAGAGTAATCATGACTTCCTTTCCTTTTGTCAAAAAGAATTTACTAACTTGGATAAAACCGCCAATCGATAATAAGATCAGTTTCCCAGCCTGTGGACTGGTCTGTTCGTTCCAATTCAACCCAAAGTCCGTTTATTCTAATTTCTTCCACCGTGACCCTAAATTTGTGTGGTAGGTCGGGATCTTCTATCCGAACTGTGGCGTCCGCGAAAACCGGTACAGAATCCAGACACAGCTTGTAAATGACAAACGACCTTTTATTCGGAGAATCAGATGAAAGATGCAAGTTAAAACTTCCGCTCGTCGAAGCCTGAACTTCTAAAAATTTGTTAAGTTAAAATTACAGAATAAGCTCGTTAAAAATACCTCACCTGATACAGACGTGCTCAAACCACAGAAAATAACCCAAAGACTGATGATGTTCATGATTATTTTTTAAAACTATCACAAACTATTGTCGGCTTTCTAAGAGATAAAATGCTCTGATAATACAACGGTCAATATAATACTCCATATTTAGGAATAGGATTTCCTTTTATAACTGTATAATGAATGGCACATGATGTAGCTTTCGACTAAAATTTTTATGATTATACTTAAAAATCAAGACTACCGAAAATACAGGTTCGATGTCGAACATAATCGATATTCTTTAGATTGGTACAGTGAAGTCGCTTGGTTATTGGCGACGCCTTTTCGCAAGTTACAATAACAAGCAACTCACCTGAACAGAATAATGAAGACATCAAGTCCTTATAATATAAACGTCACTACCAGCGCACACTTTTTCAGAGGAATTACCCGCTATATGCTTGAGCTCTCATCATATTGTCCCTCATCTTCCCAGTAAACATTTAAAGGCTCGCACACGACGACTTTTTGAGCTGCATACGTACACAGAGAATAAAATCACAGTGCCACCTTTATTATTAAAACGAAAACGATCCTCACTTCTGAACTGGAAATTATTTTTTGGGAAAAATTCCTTTTTGTAATTGATTAACTGTTAATGGTACCATCCCGTATTTAGGGCTTATACTAAAATACCATCCCATATTTTCGGCTTAAACTAAATGCGAAATCTAAGGTTTGCAACTGGCAAATAGGCCTATCATAAAGATAATGTGAACATTTTTGAGATAATGTGTTCAGGAAAAACTGATCCTATAATATGAAGATAACTTGTCTCAGTATATAGAACGAAATCTGCTAAAACGAAAATAATAGTCAAATTTAAAACACTTTTAGACCTAAATGATGTGACGGGCATTTCTACCATGGACATTTAGATGGAAAAGTTAGTTAACTACCTTTTTCTTATTACGGCTACCTGCGCGAAGGGAACATACTTTGATTTTATTTAGTTTTATTCTTTCTTTATTTTTCTGCGTCACTGTGCTGGTGAAAGACGTGCCTGGTCGCCAGGTCATTAGTATGAACGGGTAATCCAATCAAGTTAAAACTTTTAGGAATATTAACTTGCATCTCTATAGTTTTGTACAATAACATGATCTAGATATGTAGAAAATGAAATTTTGGGTGATAAATCCAAGGGTATTCGCGAAGTGAATTACTAAATCGGGCCCTTTTCAGGGATTTAGGTTCTTTTTTGTCATAAAACAATGTAGTTTAAATATAAGTAAAAAAATAGCCCGCTAAAAATTAAGATTTGTCCCTGAATGCCGATTGCAAGAGATATTTTCGAATTAAATTGAAACCAATTGAACCATTAAACAAGGTTGTTCGTGTCGCCCCAAAATCTCCAGAAATAAGTTTTCGAATTAGATTGAAACAAGATTTAAAATATCCAACTGATTTTTGGGTTTTAATTTCCCATAGTCGTTATTTACAATATATTTTTTTCAACAAATAAACTTATTCCCATCATCACACTTGACAGGAAGTAAAAACAAGTGGTTAACACTCTCTAGATTAATGTATTTTTGATAAAGCAATGAAGTTAGTAGCAAGGATTTTTTTTCTAAATAAAACGTTGCTGATATGCTTAATTGTTAAAAGCAAAACCCGGTCAATAATCAGTATAATATCATGAAGTTAGGTAAAAGCATAGAAAGAGTGCAATTTTCAGAAAAATTGTAGTTATGCTGACATATCATAGTTAAACATCGTTGTGTATAATTGTGCAATTTAGTTGCGAAGGTAAATGTTATAATGCTTTCTAACAAAAAAAAAATGGAACATTAAAATGATTTCAATTGTAAGAGGTATATGTTATCATGCATTCTAAATAAAAACACTGGAACATTAAAATACAGGTAGAATCAAAGCAATTGTTTGTTGCAAGCGATGCCATAACATTCGTGATGTCATAACTCTTTACTTGGTTTTAACAAGAAAATCTTCTCCATTACGGTCTTTCTCTGACAATTGTGCGTTCACCAAGCTGAAAAGGGACATTAAATTAAAAGATGTAGACAGAGGATTATTAAAACAACCAAAACAAATGGTTATAAGCGGGGTGGTATAGCTGAATAGAAGCTTATTTTAATGAAATCAAAACCAGCAGTATGATAGTTACTTTTGTTTTGGGTAAACGTAACTTGAACTCTTATTGAACTGCAACCCTCTACCACATTAGGAACACTGCAAATGTTTAAGTAACATTTGTTCAGCGTGTGTGCAAAGTCAAGTTATTGAAGCTATTGTAGCTTGAATAACACTTTGAAGATATTGGTAGAGTTGTTGATTAACCCATTAAACCAGCCGGGACGGGCAATGCCCATTACAAGACTTGCCCATGAGGCTCATATCTGGTTGCAATTACAACCAATTTAGCATATAGTCCAATGGAGCCAACCAATCACACTAATATCTATTTATAGCATCCTTGCACAGCTACCTAAAATATGCTCCCTTGGTGGCGATCAGTTGCTCATGAGTGCCAACTTCCACTACAACTCCGTTGTCCACCACAGCAATTTGGTCGGCATTCTTTACAGTTGAGAGTCTGTGAGCCACCACAATGCTGGTCCGCCCAGCTCTGGCAGCATCCAGAGCTTCTTGGACAATCTTGGTGGATCAGTAATGCATTAGACAAAGTAAACCATACATAATAATTAAAGGTTAAGATAGGACCACTTATGCCTCAGTGTTCAGAACAGCGACTATCATTATGTCACAAGTAATCACCAGATTGAGTTATGTTCACAGTTGGGTTGCCAGAGTGTAATGTGATATACATTTGGTAACCTTAAATTTTAGTTTTGAGCACACCTTTTCACTTTCAGTATCCAGAGCTGATGTGGCCTCATCAAGTAAAAGAATTTTCGGGTTTCTTATAAGAGCTCTAGCTATGGCAATTCTTTGTTTTTGACCCCCAGATAACTGACCTCCCTTTAACCCAACACTGGTCTCAAATTTCTGTGGAGTTAAGAGAAATGGTTTCTAATTTTTAAATTACATTAATGTTTAAAATCATGTTTTCATACAAAATAAATCTTACAAATTTCCATACTAAATCATAATAACTGAAATATAAAACATTGTAAAGCTAAAAAATACCAATACAGCCGTAGTAAAGTGTTGTTTCATAGATTTGATACATAAATGGCATTACAAACTTACATCTGGTAGCTCGTCAATAAACGATTTGATATTTGCATTCTTTGCTGCTTCGTTTACTTCCTCGTTGGTTGGTGAACGACTGCAGTCACCGTATCTGTGAAGAAATATTTATTCAGCGGTTCTCTGGATGATGTTGTGTAAAAACTTTGGTCGAATTGAATCTAGATTTGTAGTATTAACAAATGTAATTTAATATCAATACCGTTTATTAAACGGATGCTTCTATCAAGTGTGTTGGACAAAATCAGTGTGTTTTTAGATGAAACAAATAATCTTGCTTCTTACAGTATATTTTCCTTGATAGATTGGTTAAAGAGCATTGGTTCTTGTGACACAAGACCCATCTGTTGCCGCACCCACTTAATATTCAGCTTTTTGATGTCACATCCATCTATACTCTGGAATGGAAAAATTCTTTTTTATTTAATAACTATCATTAAATATATGTGGCATCATAACAAGGTGTGTAATAAACCAGTACAACAATGCAATGTTACTTTCTTTTCCTCAGTTAAGAGCAAGGTAGATAAAAAACAATACAGTACATTTTATTACAACACGTTAACGAAAGCCAATTTAAAACATTTGCATCGAAAAATAATACCATTTAAATAGATTTTAAATAATCTATACCAACAGATGCATTTCTAAACATACATTTTATCACTGAATGGCATAACACTGTTATTTTTATACATACCACTTCTCCCTCATCAGCATCGTAGAATCGTTCCAATAACTGCACAGTGGTGGATTTGCCACACCCAGATTGGCCAACAAGAGCCAATGTCTGTCCAGGTTTAATTGTGATGTCAAGTCCTTTTAAACTGGTAGATCCGGTCGAGTTGGGTAATGGAAACGAACTGATTTGAGAGTGATTTCTCCTTTGCAATGTGTCTACAAGTAAAACAAAGTAAACAAAAATAAATTCAAACAAGTAAAACAAAAATAAATTTAAACAATATTAATAATCATGAACTGGACTTAATTTATCTAACCAAATGGTTATTTCGGTTGTTCTAATTTCACAGTCAGTCCCATATATTGCGTTATGACTTATCTTTAAAATATCCATGAACAAAAATTTAGGTGGTTTATCAATATAAAAATTAGAAAAATTGGGCAAAGATATAATAACTACCATTGATTGTAATAGTGTTAGGATGCTGGTCTACACTTATAAGGTTGCAACTTATCAATTACCACAAACCACTAAGGCACCTAAACTGATGGAAACTTTCTCATAACCAGTGCTTTCCATAAAAGTATTACGAGTTCCTATAAATGGACGGAAGTTAAGATTTTACTTACTGGTGAAGCACCTTTGTCACTGTACACATCTATTTCAGGTTTTCGATCAAATAGGGCGAACATTCTTCTGGCAGAAACTTTTGCCTCGGCGTAATCTGGAGCAAATGAGCTGTTCTGGCCAACTGCCATTGCCCCAAATATAACTGCTGTTAAAACCCTGTAAATATGAGCTATTTGAGCGCAAAACTCTATAAACATGGTTTATTTCAAGGTCATAACAAAAAAGATGTCTTAAGATACTGCAGGTTTAAATATTTAAAAAAAATTAAATAACACTCACTTGAAAACATTCTCATAGGTCATCTCGTAGGTGAGAACAAGTTCAATTCCTAATCGAAAGACAGCAGCATATGCAAAGTAGATTACACATTGCGAGTACCCGTAGCCAAGTCCTATCAGAATTGCCTTGCGCGTCGATTTCCTGCAGGGAAATTTTCATTTGTTTATAAATTATAGATCTGGTGGCTCATTAAGATGACACAGGATTATAAATTGTATTGTAAAGGTTGTGATAAATATTATTTTTAAATATAAGAAAAAAATACACATTTAGACAGTGATATATTCTGGTAGAATCATTAATTTTCCCCAATGGTGATGCATATTTACAGTTTTTATGCATAGAAACTTTTTAAATTGGTATGAAATGTAGCTGATGACTCACTTTAGTGGGCCAGTGAGTTTCTCTGTGTAAAGTTCATAGATCGTTTGCTCTTTCGTCAAAGATGCCACCGTTCGAATGTTGTTGATTGCCTCACCAGCTATCTGGCCTGATATTAATGTTTTGTTAATACACTGTAGCATTTGTACTGACAGTTGTATAAACAGCTAGTAAGAACTGCATCATCGAGAGAACAATTAGATCAAAACCTTTAAACCAGACATCATACCGGCTTCCTCATAAGCCTCGCCTTCCTTTTCTTCAGCCCCCATTACAAGTTGCATCTCAAGCAGGCCACCCAAAACTAGGAAAGGAATAAACGCGATGGTAAGAAGTGTTAGTTTCCAACCGTACGCGAATGCAATACCCAAAGCGACACCTGAAAAGTAAAAGTAGGAATTTAAACTAGAAGTCATAGAACATGAGATTGGAAAAGGGAGTAAAAATTTGTACCAAAGACCATGTGTCCACAGTCAGGTTTATAGACCTATTGCAATGTTTTGATAGAAGTTGGTTTCGTTTTAGTTCAACCTATTATATACGGTTTCCTAACATGACTGTTTAATTTAATGACAGTCACAAGCGCTAAGAGCTATTCTGTCCACAGATAATATATCTAATTATTTTTTATGCACAGTGGAAATCTGACTTACCAAGAGAACTGAAGTTTTTGATGATGGTTCCAATCCTGACTCCAGTGCATCCTTGCACACGTGAAGCATCCATGGACAAACGTGTGCACAGTGCACCAGAGCTGTGCCTGTGGTCATCAAAGTAAGCAATATCCTGACGCAACATTGCTTTGAAAGCTTTTTTTCGCAGCCGTACCGTCAACTCCATACCGGACTTGGCAAAAAGAGTTGACTGAAAATAAAATCTAAAATTCAGCAAACAGTTTTCAGCATGCCATTTATTAACCAAGAAGATGGGATAATTGAAAAGAGCGTCAGCATTCTGCAGGCAGCAGATAATTTATTTATCAAACAAGCCTTCGGGTCTTTTCAGGCCTTTCCCCTTCACCATTGAGTAAAACTCTTATTGTACCTAAATTTCTAAGAAACTGGTGATATGTGGTAAACTTTGTTTAGTATACAAATAGAAAACTTACCTCACTGCAGTAAGCAATAAATACGGTAACTCCCAGTGCAACAAACAGAAGTGCGTAAAGAGTGGCTTTCGATTTCTGTTCTTCGACATCACTCAAAGAGAAAACGGTGAGAACCTCAGCAAAGAGGATTGCATTGACAGGGTCAGCAGCACCAGCAATGGCAGCAAACACACAGCCGGCTGAAATGTACAGAGATCAATAAGATATGATGCTTTTATAATTCTGTTTTATCACTGACAATGGAAAATGTAAGGGGCGGTGGACTAAGGTCAATTGTATGAACTCGGTAATATTTCTATATATTCCTTTAAGAAATATTCCTTTAGTTATGATAGAACCCAATAATCCCACTAAAATAGGCAATATCTCCAAAGAGTCTTGCCCAAAAACACAAATGTCTAGCCAAATGGTAGAACTTTTTCGATTCCATTGATGATCTAACCATGTAAATAAAAGTTTCATTTTTTAATAAATGTAAAATAATAAACTAACCACCACAAAATGCAGTAAATAAGAATATTCTGGCGTTTTGGATAAGATACTTATTTTATAAGTTAAGACAGCTGCAGCCTGCAGTCATACCAAGAAGAAACCTTGTAAACCAAGTAGGGTTACCGGGGCGTATTTTTATATTAGAATATCAACTTTTAAACTTATCAGGATGAGGTTGGTTTAAAGGGGAACTGAAGTCAATTTTAGGAATATCTTAATAAATGGAAAAAAATACGCTGATTTCAAAAATCCAATCAGTTTCTTCCAATATTTTTTTGTTAAAAAGTTATGAGCAGATATGCATTTCATTTTATGTTAGGGGATTTCCCGTATTACGTCATTGACGTTGTTGAGATTTCGTGCCTATATGCGGTGTATACAATCATGTGCCAGTTTAGAGGTGAATTAGTAACAGAAGCGCCTGCAGGAGCGTTGTATTTTCGTTTTTTTTATGGAGACTTAGCATAACACTTGTCATATAGCCTAACTGAACCAATGTACGCGCGTGACAGCTTACCTTAACCGGTCATTCAGGCCTGCACGGTCCTGGACTGGACCTAAGCTGAATGCTGAGGTACACAGTTCTCGTATTTAAATGACTTTAGAATAATGAGTCTTAGCAATTTATATCATGAAGTGAAGACAGAACAAAAAAAACTAGAACAGAATACATTAAACTGTAACTGACAGCAATTTATAGAAATAAACCAGCCATCAAGCAAAGGCTAGACTATGCGGTGGGAACAGCCTATTTCTTTCATGGTTTACCTTGGCTGTTTGTATGATGTTTTGCTGCTTTGTATGTGGTGCATTTAATGTCTGCTGTTGTGTATGTGGTGCATTTAATGTCTGCTGGTATTGAAACTGTGCATTAGCCTACTGGTTAAGAATACCACTTATTGCATAAACCAGTTAATCCACAATAGCCGATGTGTAGTCCGACAATAAGTACACAACAAGCACTTAGATATGTAAGTGAAGAATATATATAATAAACCTCTACTTAACTACCCAAATAAGTTAATAAGAATATACCACATTTCCAATTCAGTTCTTTTTATTAGATGTTGTAAAATGCCTAAAGTTTACAAAGTAATGGAAGTCATTGAGAAAGAAAGAAGAGTAATTAGAGCATATTGTTTTGCTCCGGGATGTACAAATTTCTATTAATGCACACAAAATTCCAATCCACCTGTGCACTTCCATCGATTTCCTCACAGCGACAAAAAACAGATGAAGCAATCTGAAATGGAAGAAACCAGTTCTGTAGAAATAAGTACCACAGGATCTCTGGTGTCATTTAGTGATGAAATTGCATCTTCAGTGGGGAGTAGCTCTCATACTGAGTTAAATGTGAGCAAAATAAGTGAATATGTACCATCATCACAGTCTTCATCTTCAAAGTCAAGCGAATCATCCAACAGTGATGATTTCAATGCTATTGAAGGCGTTAAATTGATTGTCTATTTACACTGCCTGTTACAACTTTAAATTTGTGTTGTTTTATTGTGTACAATAAAACTTCTTTCATCCATACCAGAATGCTGAAAACTGTCATTCATTTTAGTGTTACAACATTAACTTAAATTTACTCTAGAAATCAATAAAACAAAAGTAATTTGTTAGAACTCCAATGTATATGTAGGCCTATACCAAATTTCTTAGTTTGTAGCCTAAGGGTTGATAATATCATTGCTAGTCTACGTTACAGATTATGGCTATATATTGAAAAGCAACAATTATAAAAGAAATATGCTGTTCCCACTGCATAGTCTGATCTTTGATTGATGGCTGGTTTATTTCTATAAATTGCTGGCAGTTACAGTTAACTGCGTGTTCTAGTTTTTTTGTTCTGTCTTCACTTTTATGATTTATGATATAAATTGCTAAGACTTATTGTTCTACAGTCATTTAAATACGAGACCTGTATACCTCAGCATTCAGCTTAGGTCCAGGACCATGCAGACCTGAATGACTGCTTAAGGTAAGCTGTCACGCGCGTACATTGGTTCAGTTAGGCTATATGACAAGTGTTATGCTAAGTCTTCATAAAAAAAACGAAAATATCACGCTCCTGCAGGCGCTTCTGTTACTAATTTACCTCGAAACTGGCACATGATTGTATACAACGCATATAGACACGAAATCTCAACAACGTCAATGACGTAATACGGGAAATCCCCTAACGTAAAATGAAATACATATCTGCTCATAACTTTTTAACAAAAAAATATTGGAAGAAACTGATTTGATTTTTAAAATCAGCGTATTTTTTTCCATTTATTAAGATATTCTTAAAATCGACTTCAGTTCCCCTTTAATGTCAGAAAGATACCGAACCACAGTTGACTTTGCTGTTTCTCCCACCTGCCATGTAATACCACTCTGGTTTGTTCATCGCTATGATCCTCCCGAAGGAAACATCCGGAACATCCTCCTCCTCCTCCTCTTTATTATCCTCTCCGATCTTCCCGGACTTTTTGCTCTCGATGTTGTTGGAGCGCTGGGAGTAGGTCCTCATCCTTAAGAGAGTTCTACAACAGTGCTCAAGAACAAATGACCGACTGTCATAGTTTGTACGACGATATTTAGATGAAGAGAAGTTGTGCAATCGGGGTGAACTTAGCTAGCATGGTGTTTGATTTATTGTAAGCATGGTGTTTTGCGGGCAACACTAAAAGAAGGGAAAGAGGGAAGAAGGGACACTGCTCACTAAAATTACAAAAACTAATTTAAACCCTGCCCTAAACACCAATCTCAACCCAAGAACAAACCCTACGTCCAACCTCATGTTTTAAACTAACTCTAATGTCAAAATTTTTATTTTAATGCGCAGTTTCCTCTTTCACTCCTTCCCACTTTCCCTCTTTTTATGCGTTTCGCGTCTCTTGTCTGAGTTTGACTTTAAAACTTTCGAAGAACATTTAAGTTCTTACGATTGTCTTTGAGCTGAGACTTTGTTGTTTAGAAATAATTAGCCAAACAAATAATAAAGTCGATTTGTTGATTTTATACCAAGCTAAATGTAACTTCCCGACTAGGTGCGGGCTCCTAACACCAGTCTTTGTGAGAAGTTGCAATATGCTTAGACGGCGTCTCTTATTCAGAGTTTGAAATAACGCGTCATTGTCCAAAACTTGATGAATTTATTCAAAATTGAAAAGTGAATGATGGCGGAATCGAAAAGTCTTGAAATGACGATTTTCAAATTGTGACTGAACATAGGAGCCAAAAATACATCATACGCATCTTAACTATAACCGATAATTCCACAACAAACTAACTAAAACTTTCAAAGGACCGATTACTTTACGATAATGAGCAGGAAGTAAAAAACGAGCTTTTTATACTTCGGTAAAATGGCTAGAAAAAAAGGCAAGACAATAGCGATCTTATTCGCCCGTGACATCGATAAAAATATATACAATAATGGCGACGATAAATCTTACACTAAAAACAGTCCAGCATGTGCACAGTTTAAAATTGTGTCATTGTTAAATTTAAAATCATAGTTGTTCAATCTGTACATTTTAATGTAGAAAACCATTTAAAAAAAAGATATTGCAACATACAACCATGACGTGTTTTTGAAAAAAGCCAAAAGCAACCAAGTGGCTGTTTTTACAATATAACAACAGCAACATGTCATTATTTTCCAGCCATAACTTTTAATTTACTTTCATCAGATTTTTACATATATGTGTGAGTATGATTTCTGCTTTCTTAGCAAAAAATCGTTATATTTACGTGCTGTGTAATGTGGGAACGGAGGATAAAAGGTTCTGATACATTTGAAGTTTATATTC